>JAODPA010014937.1:0-13317 GCA_025585075.1 Nepenthes mirabilis
TAAAAACTTATTGGGGCCCATGTCCAGGCCCATGAAGGATTGACCGAGCCCATGAAGGAATCTGCGACCCACGAGGACCAGAAGCCACGCACGAAACGGTCAGCCCAGCCCAGCGGTAAGGAAACACGTGCAGAGCCCGTGCAGACAGATAACAACGGCACCCTGCAACGCATTTAATGTGATTGACCGAAAAATCGGCGAAGAGGCGGAAAGGCTAGCCAATAGAGGAGCGGCTGATACAGCGTCAACGACTCCCGCTGCCATCTGCAGGCGGCCAACCAATCCCCTCTCAGGGGAAAATCGGGCGTGATCGGTAACGCTCAGAAGCGTGCTGTCCACGGTAAAAGGACAACCGGCATGACTGGCGGTCCACAACAGTGACCAGCAGCGCAGTAGCCCTCGCAACGGGCATTTTTGGCACCCAAGAGTCCAACGGGGCGAGGCCTAAAAGAGCCCTCGCGCCCCACAGAGGAAAGGATCTGGGACTGGAACCTGAGATTTGGATCTTCTTCTTCTTCTTCTGAAATCTAAAGATCTTCATCTCCTTCCTCTTGATCTCTTCTCCATCTCCTGCTGATTGATACTGAACTTAAATCAAACTTGACCAGCTCTGAGCTTCCATCTACTCCACTCATACCCAACAAAGGGACAAACGGGAACTGAGTATAAACTCACTTCCAACTACTGATAGCAAGCTCACGAGAACTCCCCCACGTCTACTCAGACTGCGGGAAAAGTTAGCCACCCACTGCGGTGCACCAAGGAAGCCAGGCCTTCCACAACCTGCTCGCCACACTCCCCTTCTCTAACACGAGCATCTCTCACGCTTTCACAGCATACATCAGCGCACTGCTCCTAGCGTGCGCCATTTTCGTTCATTGCGGGAATTTGCTGACTTGAGCGTCGGAGTGGCCTCGGTGGGGGAAATCTTGCCGGATCCCTGACCTCTCGTTTGTAGTTTGTGTTGTGCAGGTCCAGGTTCATAGAGACGGAGACCGGATCCTTCGATCGACGTCGCCGCGTGCCAAGGAATCCGAAGGCTCCCTAATTCGTACGGTAACCGCGGGCCCGGGACGCAACATTGGCGCCGTCTGTGGGAAGCTGACAATAAGCCAAGTGTCTCTTTCCCACCAAACTACTGAACAACCGAAGATGGTGAACACTCGAGCACAAGCTAGTGTCCCGGCGATGGAGATCGTCGCCCAAAGTGAAGTTCCCCTTGCTGGGAACCAAGCGAACGACTAGCCAGAGCCCGACGTCCGCCGCCTGGCTGCAGACGTGGGCGATATGAAGCTAGTTCTCCGCGCCATATGGGAGAACACGGGGACTGCCTGGCCCGGGACTGCCCCCCAGCATCCCAGGCCTCCACCTCCAGAAGAGAAATGCGTCGAGAGGCCGCTCGCAGGAGGCGAGCCAACCGGCCAGACCGCGCTGCAACCCTGGCGGCCCCAAGTGGGAATGATCAGAACGAAGCGGAGAGTCATCCTGCCCGCGATGATCGGGAGGAGAGCCCTGAGAGGCGAAACCCCCGCAACTCGCGGGCAATGGGAGACCAGCCGCTGCAGGCTCCAACGGCGAACGCGCCACTCAAGCGGAGAGTCGCCATCCCCAATGAGCTCGGACACACCTCCAGGGCAACACGGAACTCCGCGACGTCATTAATGCGCAGAGAGGCTCTACAGATCCGTCGATGGAGGAGAAAGTCAAAGTGCTGTGGGACACCCTGCATAAGGAGAAACCCACGCCATCCTCCGCCGATCTCCGGAGATCGCCCTTCGCCATGGACTTGCGGACGCAGCCGTTGCCGAGCAAGTTTAAGATGCTGGTCCTGGATGGGTACGACGGAAGCAAGGACCCAATGGACCACCTCAACTGTTTCCATACCCACCTATCTCTGCAAGGGGCGAGCGAGGCCCTGATGTGTCAGTGCTTTCCCGTCACCCTCAGGGGAGACGCGTTGCTCTGGTTCCACGGTCTCCCCCCGAACTCCATACGCTCGTTTAACGAGCTTGCTGACAGCTTCTTGAGTCAGTTCGCCTCAAGCCGAAGAGAGGAGAGGCAACCATGGCACCTAGTCCGCCTCCGCCAAAGGTCAGATGAAAGTCTGAAGCGGTTCCTGGACCGTTTCATCACCGAGGCGCGGCGGATCCCTCATCTCTCCGACGAGCTGAAACTCAACGCCTTCATCGCCACCTTGGCGGCGGGGGATTTCTTCAAACACCTATCGCACCAGCGCCCTTAGACCTTCCGGGAGGCTGAGACCATTGCCCAGGTGTACATAACGGCCGAAGAGGCCAACGAGGCAAAGCGCCCCGAGCGAGTGGACCGGCCCCCAGTCCTAATGCAGATCCAGGATGAGAAGTTCTTCAAGTGGCCAAAGACGCCCAAGGGTCCCAGCGGCAACGACCAGACGAAGTACTGCCAGTACCACCGCTGCCTGGGACACTCAACCGAGAACTGTCGGACCCTGCAGCAGGAAATCGAAGATCTGATCCGGCGTGGACACTTGAAGCGGTTCGTGAAGAGCTCAGGGCAGGAACCCACGACTTCCGACGGTGAAGCCAGTGAACCTCTGAGAGCCCGCACGGCAGCCGGCGTGGTCCATATGGTCTCCTCCACTGACGCCGCGGACGCCAGGCGTGGGCAGCTGGAGGCAACTTCCAGCAACAAGCGGGCAAAGATAGGGGCTAGGGATGATGTCATTAGCTTTAGCAGCGACGATATAGCTCATGTAACCTCTCTCCATACCGACCCCCTTGTTGTATCGGCCCTCGTTTCAGGTGGTGGGGATGACTACCAACTGAAACGTGTCTTCATTAATAATGAAAGTACTCAAAATTTACTATATCTCACCGCTTTTCTTAAACTTGGACTAAAACGAAGCCAGTTGAAAGCCGCGAGCGGACCCTTGTATGTCTTGGACAATGAGCCAGTCCCCGTGCAGGGGATAGTTCGGCTGGAAGTCACTATGGGAACCCACCCGCGCACTACGACGCGAGAGTTGGCATTCCTCGTCATTGACCTTCCATCCGTGTACAACGCCATATTGGGCAGACCCTTCCTGACCACCTTCGAAGCGGTGACGTTCATCCCACACCTGAATGTGAAATTTTCCACCCCCTGGGGCGTGGGAGAAGTCCTCGGAGACCAGAAAATGGGACAGACGTGCTACCTGTCCCAGATCAACCCCGTGGGACCATGTTGCCCGGATGAAGGCCTTGATCTCCGCGACGAGACCTCGCTGCAACAGGCCCAGTCCGGGGAAGAAACGAAGGCGATCCCACTGAGCCCTTCCGTCCCGGAACGGTGCATCAACGTGGGAAGATCCCTCTAACCTGCAGAACGCGACAGATTGATTACCTTCCTTAGGGCTAACTCCGACGTGTTTGCGTGGGTCCCCGCTGATATGCCCGGGATACCGGCCAAGGTCATAGTCCACAAGCTTGGCCTTGACTCGAGCCGAAAGCCCGTTTGGCAGAAGCGGAGGAATCATTCCGTCGAAAAGTTGGTCGTCATCAGGGAAGAAGTGAAGAGGCTCCTGGACGCTGGATTCATCAGAGAAGTCCAGTACCCGGAGTGGCTGTCCAACGTCGTGCTGGTGAAGAAGAGTAGCGGCAAGTGGCGGATGTGCGTCGACTTCACGAACGTGAACAAGGCCTGCCCCAAAGACAGCTTTCCGCTTCCCAGAATTGATCAGCTCGTGGACTCCACGTCCGAGCATGAACTCGTGAGCTTCATGGACGCATACTCTGGGTACAATAAGATCCGGATGGACCCAGGAGACAAGGGGCACACCTCGTTCATGACAGACCATGGCACGTATTGCTACAAAATGATGCACTTTGGTCTCAAGAATGCTGGCGCGACCTACCAGCGTCTTGTGAACAAGATGTTCAAAGCTCAGATTGGACGAAACGTGAAGGTGTACGTCGACGACATGTTTGTGAAAAGTAGAGTCGCGAGCAACCACGTCAACGACCTAGATGAGACCTTTCAGGTTCTCCGACGGCACGGGATGAAGCTCAACCCTGCCAAGTGCGCATTCAGAGTGACCTCAAGAAAGTTCCTAGGCTTCATCGTGTCTTAACGCGGCATTGAGGCTAACCCGGAGAAGATCAATGCCATCCTCGACCTGAACCCTCTGCGGACGATAAAAGAGGTGCAGAAGCTGACCGGGCGAATAGCAGCCCTCTCGCGGTTCCTCGCCAAGTCGGTAGAGAAACACTTGCCCTTCTTCAAGGCGCTAAGGGGCACCAAATCGCAGGGGTTCAAGTGGAGCGAAGAGTGTGAAGAAGCCTTCAGGGAACTGAAGACTTACCTCTCTAGCGCGGCGCTCTTAAGCTCACCACGCGAAGGAGAGGACCTCTACCTCTACTTGGCCATATCGACAGCGGCCCTCAGCTCGGTGTTGGTGGTAGAGCACGAGGGCAGGCAACAACCAGTATACTATGTGAGCCGGGTGCTGACTGACGTAGAGGCCCGCTACCCGCACGCTGAAAAGATGGCGCTCGCGCTTGTCTACGCAGCGCGGAAGCTGCGGCCCTATTTCCAGTCACACTGGATCGTTGTACTGACAGATCAGCCGCTGAAGTCGATCTTGCAAAAGCTAGAGACGTCCAGCCGGCTGGTTAAGTGGGCTGTCGAACTAGGGGAGTTCGACCTGGAGTTCCGGCCCCGGCCAGCCGTGAAGGGACAGGCTCTGGCAGACTTTATCGTCGAAGCGGCGACGCCTGCGCAAGAAGAAGATGGCGACCGAGAGAGTATGGTAGACGGCGATCTCCCTGAGTGGATCCTGAATGTGGATGGATCATCTACCCAGGCCGGCAGTGGAGCTGGTGTCGTGCTAAGGACGCCCGAGGGCGTGGAAATTGCATACTCCGTCACCCTGGCATTTCCGGCCACTAACAAAGTGGCGGAGTACGAGGACCTTCTCGCAGGCCTACAACTGGCGAAGGAATGTTCCGCACGGTCACTGATCGTGCGTAGTGACTCCGAACTCGTGGTCAATCAGGTGAAAGGGAACTTTGATGCCTCGAGCCCACAGCTTGTGAGGTACCTGGCGAAAGTCAAGGCCCTGATCCTTGAGTTTGGTCGTTTTGAGATCGAACACATCCCGAGAACGAACAACGAGCGCGTTGATCGACTGGCCCGGGACGCGGCCGCCAAGACTATGGAGGAGTACGCGGAGAGCCCAGGGAAGTCCTGACCGCGCCAAGCATTGACGCCGAAGCCAAAGAGATGCTACGGGTCGACGCGGGGAACAACTGGATGGCACCGTACGTGAGGTTCCTAACTGAGGGGATCCTACCCGACGATGTTAATGAAGCTATACGGATCAAGAAGACGGCAGGATGGTACACAATCTTGAACGGGAGGCTACACAGGCGAGGATACTCCACTCCCCTCCAGAAGTGCCTCACGCCAGAGGAAGCCGATTACGCGCTGGCGGAAGTGCACCTGGGCCTGTGCGGCTCGCACATCGGTGGAAAGAACCTGGCATTCAATGTCATGCGGCAAGGGTTCTACTGGCCCACCATGAAGCGGGACGCTATGGAATTCGTCCGGAAATATGAAAGTTGCCAGGTCCACGGCAACATGACACACCAGCCGCACATGGAGCTGCACTATCTCCAATCCCCATGGTCGTTCGCACAATGGGGGCTCGACATACTTGGACCCCTACCGTTGGCCGCCAGACAAAGAAAATTCTTGATCGTTGGCATCGACTACTTCACCAAGTGGGTGGAAGCCGTCCCACTCGCCAAAATCACAGAGCAAAATGAGACGGAGTTCCTTCGTCAAGGCATCGTTTGCCGCTTTGGAATCTTTGAGGTCGTAATGACCGACAACGGAACCCAATTTACCGGCAAGCGTTTCACAAAGTACTGCCGCGATCTTCGCATCAAGTTGGTACACACGTCCGTGGCGCACCCTCAGGCAAACGGACAGGTCGAGGTCACCAACTGCACGTTGCTGCACGGTTTAAAAACCAGGTTGGAAGACGCAGGGGGCTCCTGGACTGAGGAGCTACCGTCCGTGCTATGGTCGTATCGAACGACTGCGAGAGAGCGGATAAGGGAGGCACCCTTCAACCTCTGCTTTGGGGCTGAGGCTGTGGTGCCCGTAGAAGTGGGAATACCAAGCCTGCGGATCGAATGTTTCGACCCAGCCACCAACGAACAAAGGCTTCGTGAAAGTCTGGACCTACTCTCGGAAGTTCGAGATGCCGCACGACTATGAACCGCGGCCTACCAGCAGCGAGTCGCGCGGTACTACAACAAACGGGTAAAGGCGCGCCAACTGGAAGTTGGAGATCTGGTCCTCCGGAGCGTAGAGGCGGCGGGAAAGATTGCGAACAGGAACAAACTCTCCCCCGGGTGGGAGGGGCCGTTCCTCGTCTCCGCAATCCTCCGAAGCGGAGTGTACAAGCTACGCACCCAGAACGGCAAATTGGTCCCGCGGACCTGGAACGCCGCCAACTTAAGGAAGTACTATCAGTGACGCTACGTCGACTCAGGTAAGTCGCACACGCATGCATCATAGTGAATGCTTGGACATGAGCTTTATCTTTTGATTAACATAATCACTCTTTCAATCATCTTGCATATTCATTCGTGTGAATTGGTGACATGCATTGCATTCTTAAATCATACGACCTAGACTGCCCCTAAGTCAGGAAGACAAGCGTCAGTCCGAAAAATTAGTCATTGGCCCAGCGCCAGGCGGTCTGAGATCAACCGTCCCGGGACTCCATCCTCGCGCCAGATGGCCTGGGGACGGCTTTGTGCATTTTGGCTCCATGCCAATGGGCCCAAACGGCCCCCCCAGAGATTAAGCTCCTCGCTAGACAGCCCGGAAGCGGCCAGCTGCAGGCTGGGACATCTCACCAAAAGGACCCAGGTGGTCCACCCAATAGGCTTCACACCAACGACCCAGGCGGTCAAAATGTCAGGCCTCGGGGCTTCCCAAGTCTCCAATCTACGGCCAACAAAACCTTAGGGGGTAAGAATCGCAGGCGTGCGGCGACCTTCTCAAACAGAAGAGAGCACCCTCAGTCTACAATGGTCGTGGGCTAGGACCTCAACTTGGTGATTATAAGGCTTTGAGTTGGGGCCACACACCTCACGCAATCATACGCGACCGAGTCCTGGAGCCAGGAGTCCGGTTACCTTGGCCTGACAGCCACGCTGACCCTCGTGGTGGCTCCAGGGCTTGGCGACGACATCCGCTTCACCGGATCGAGCCCTCCAAACGTGTGAGCTGTGATGACATCCTCTTACGAAGGACGAGCACCACGCAAGAAGGCGCCTGGAAAGGGCCTTAGCAACAGTGGCTCCAAAGAGCCCAACGTTCGAGCATGAAGCATAATCCAACGGACGAAGCAAGCGAAGACCGCAAGCGACGTGCTACAATAAAAGAAGCACAAGTACAAAGAAAAGAAAGACGCTTTTCATTCACGTATGAGAAACAAATATGGTACAAGAACAAAAGACAATCCAACAACCAACACAAGTAAAGACTAATCAGACAGACTCAAGGGGCCCGCCTCCTCAGATAAGTTCTTCAGGCGAGATGCCTCCTCTATCCCGGCATTCCCTGGATGAAGGACACCCTCGGGGACGTGGGGAGCCGCCAAGGAGATGATCCTGCGACACAAGCGGATGCCGTCCCAATATCGAGCCTCCAACGCTAGCCGTGCTTCCGATAGAGAGTACCGGCCTACCATGTCTCCAACGAGCCGGGTGACACGATCCTCCAGGGTGACTACTATGGCTTCCAACTGCGTCACTCTTTGTCGCAGGCGCCCATTCTCCTCTTCAATAGATGCGAATTGGGCTCCCCCGCTGGAGATGACCTGCTGCAGATCCGCGTGGAGGGCGGTCAACGCCACAAAAGGGTTGACACCTCCTGAAGCTTGCAAAAGAAGTAACGGTAAAAACGCTACCAAAGCGTGCGACCGTAAAGGAAGGCCAAATGGAAACAGCCGTACCTGAGCAGGAGTAGCACTGGGAGAGCCCGCAAGGTCACCCGAGAGAGCCTCTCCTTGGGGCTCCGCTCCTTCGCCTGCTGGAGGAGGGCTGACTGGAAGGCTGGAGGCCGTAGGAGCGCTCGGCGGCTCTTGCCACGAGGACGTCCCGGCTTCCCCTTCGTCGGCCTGAATCGGCTCAACAGCGAGTGTGACGCCGTCATCCGTAGATGTGGCCAAACCTTCGGGGAGCCTGTATTTCGAAATGGGCTCCACGAAGATCGCTGATGACTCCACAGGCCCGCCGGCCTCCGAAACTGGCTCAGGCGCAGCAGCAAACGGCCCCTCCAGGCCCTCAAGAACGACGACATCATCCGTCACCTCTACAGTAGAGCAAGCAGGCGGATTCCCGATGGGTAGAGACTCCACCTCGCAGACCTCGCGAGCGGCTAGCCCCGAGAACGAAGTCGACGACGGTTCGGCGGTTTCCCCCTGGCGACCCGCGCTTGCGGACCTCTTTGTAGCCGGACTTCCCGCCGCAACGGAAGGGCCGGTGATTCGTCTCCTGGACCTCCTCAAAGAAGTCCCCTCAGCTTCCCTTAACCTCTTAAGGGCGGCCTCATCCTCATCGTTGCTTGACGACGACTCCAGCAACGAGCAGCTTTCCTCCTCAGTCACCCCGGACGGTGGAGGAGCGGCTGTGTCTCCAGGACCTTCCTTACCTGGTCCAGCCATCGCCCAGCCCGCAGGAGATCCCCATCTGCAGGCCTCGAACGTGATGGAGGTAAGGAAGTAACCCTGAATCGAGAACTTTGCCTCTTCAGACTTGATAGCAGATATCAGCTTCTCTGACTCCGCGACGTCCTCGGGCGTTGGTCTCTCCTGAAAATACTCAGAAATCGGGCCCCACACTCTCGGGAGCTCAAAGTCAGGGGGATCCTGCAAAAAGAAGAAGCGCTCCTTCCAGCCCTTCACTGAGTCAGGGTTGGTGCCATGAAAGCGAAACCCCGCCTTGGGGGATATCGACACCCAATCCTCCGACTCCGTGAACCGGAAGATTATCCTCGCTGCCTTGGCATCAAAAGAGCAGCTGTGAAGAATGGCAAAAATGCATAAGGATACCAGATAGCGCAAGGCGTTGGGATGCAGCCTTGCCATTGGGACTCCCAGCGCGTCTACCACCGCGTACAGTGTGCAGCTCGAGGGGTAACGAAACCCCCCCTCAGATGGTGCTCGTACATCGTAATGAAGCCCGCTGGGGGGGCGCAGGCTCTATCCAGTGCGTCGGGAACACGGTAACTCCAATCGCTGGGAAGGCCATAGTCGACCATGAGAGAAGCAATGTTCCCAGCCGTCAAGACGGATTTGGTGTTGAGAATGCCATGACGCGCGACTCTGGGAGCATGGGAAGAAGAGGAGCTTTCTCTCTTTATCGCCATTTATCTCTCGAAAATTGCGAGCATGAGCAAAGAAAATATCGGCAGAAGAAGGAAAATGACCCTCGATTGGTTTAAATAGGCAACGTAAAGCCAAAAGGCGGGAAACCAAAACGGCACCGCCGGAGGCGATCGGGACACGCGTTGGCTCTACAACGCCCCCCAGGATCCGAATCGTTCGCAATGATGGCTAGACACCAGACTAGCAGGCACGTCTCTTCAGCCACCTGGCGAGGATCCACGCTAGCGTCGGAGCATTAAATAAAGGCTCACGATAGTAGAGCCCATAAAGAAGCGCACGGTAGCGCAAAACCGGAAAATGCAACCAAGAAGCAAGAGATTCAGCAGACAAAATGGTGCGAAAAACTAGCAACTTTTATTATATCAACAAATCCTGTTACAAAGGTTAAAAAGAAAAAAAAAAGAAGAGGAAAGCACGACGATGACGAAGGCGGCTAGTGGTCCCAATGACTAGTGGAAGAGCTTTGGACATGGTAATCCACCAACTGGTCTCGAGTTTTTGCGAGCGAGTTGCGAGGGTCAAGAACACCCACGCGAAAGCTTGGATCCTCCAGTGAGGCCAGCCTTCGGCAGAGCCTAACGGCGTCAAAGTAGGTCCGCTCCAAGGCAAGGTTCACTCCCTCTGGCCGAAGCCTTGTCCTCAGCTCCAACCGCAACTCGGTGACTTCAGCCTCGTGTCGTTCCTTGAGCCGCTCGATCTCCCCTTCAAGCGCCAATGCGCGGGACTGTGCATCCGCATCGGCACCAGCAAGACGAGAGGCCCTGGCCTCCGATCGTAGCCCGGCGACCTCGGCATCGTGTTGTCGCTGGAGTTGCTCGATCCCTCCTTCAAGGGCCAGTATGCGGGCTTGCGCCCCCACATTGGCACCAACGAGACGTGTGGCCCTGGCCTCCGACTCAGCCCAAGCACTTTTCGAGTGTGCGACACGGGCCCTTAACCACTCCACCTCAGTCGCAGCAGCCCCCCGACGCGGCGGAACCCTCTCAAAGCTCGGAGGCGCTCCTCAACTCTAGAAGGGGCCCAAAACCGTGGCTTCAGAGCGAGCCCCTCCTGAAGTGCCGGCTCTAGAAGTCATGGGAGTGTGAGAGCCGAACTCAGACTAGTTAGAAGAGCGTTCCGAGTCGCTAGAGGTATCTTCCATTGATTTCGCAGCAAGAAAATACGCGCAGGAAGAGCAAACCGCCGATAAACGTGCAAGTGCAAAGGAGTGCCGAGTTCCGGGAGAAAACGGCGTGTTTAAATAGGCGAGTTTTCTCCTGAAGGGGCGGCAACTCCAAACGACAAAAAGCATTAAGGCATGGCCAGTAGGGATTTTACACGTGGAAAGCTCCCGAAATCTCGCGCGTTTCCAAAACAAGGCACCATGAGGCGACGTCCCTGGCCGCGCAGGAATTAAATGCGCTGGCCACCCCAAGAGACGTGACTGCTGACAGAGACTCCTCAGGCTCCCACAGAATTACACGTGGATCTCCAGGGCAAAGCGCCTGGCAACGAAAAAGTGTGCACGAAGACGAGAAGAAAATGTAGGCAAAAGGAGGCTACTTCTTTTATTACTCAATGCTTTCGTACAAAATACAAAGTTTACAACAGTAAGGCTGTAAGAAAGACGAAGGAAGATAACAGTGCGAAGTCCCGTATGCTCCTGTGCCACGTCCCAGATAAGCTTGGCGAACGTGATCCACATGAGATCCCCACGGCTGGAGCCGTCGGTGGTTCGCCGAGCGAACTGGTCTAGAGGCCAAGAGCATCCCCTGGTGGAAGTTGCCAGAGTCCAATCCACCAGGGTACGGGTAGCACCGAGGTCAGGAAAGCACTCCGCGAAAGCGGGGTGAGAAACCCCGCTTCCACGGAGGGCTGCCGACCTCGAGATCCTTCCACGGCTGGCGCTCTGGCTCGACGCGTGGGAAGAGCACGTGCGAAAGCCGTCACCTTACAGGTGAAGATACCCGCAGGGCTTTCGCTGTGACTCTGCCCTGGGTCGGCTGAGACAAAGCCCGGAAGGATGTACGTGACGACAGCGGAATGGCCGAGCCACTCTCGTTAGCACAGAAGACGAACTCCGGGAAGAGGGTTAAGACAGTCTTCTTCAAAAACTCCAAGCATTCGGCTGATCCATCCAACTCTTTCTCGAACGCCCGCCAAGAACGGGGAAAGCCAGGATCTTCTCATCGCCTCTCCGGTGGATGCTAAGGGATGAACTCAGCCTGCTCAAATGCCCCTCCTATTTATGGGCAAGGCACAAGCCATCCTCTCACCCAACGCAACACGGCATCCAGCAAGCGTCTTTCATGCAACAGGAGAGACCGCTGGTCAGACGCAACCCAAGGTGCGCGAATCACTCCCGACGAAGTGACGGGTCATGGAAGCGCCTGAAAAGCCTGCCTTGGCTCCTAGGGAAGGCGCGAACCCAGAAAACGACAAAAGGTAGCACGGCATGAGGAAGGGTGAGGGGGGTGCGGAAATGGGCCCAGGGGACATGCCAGGCCCGACCATTGGCCGGCCCAGGCATGGGGGTTAGTATTGGGGCCCATGTCCAGGCCCATGAAGGATTGACCGAGCCCATGAAGGAATCTGCGGCCCACGAGGACCAGAAGCCACGCACGAAACGGTCAGCCCAGCCCAGCGGTCAGGAAACTCGTGCAGAGCTCGTGTAGGCAGATAACAACGGCACCCTGCAACGCATTTAATGCAATTGACGGGAAAACCGGCGAAGAGGCGGAAAGGCTAGCCAATAGAGGAGCGGCTGATACAGTGTCAACGACTCCCGCTGCCGTCTGCAGGTGGCCAACCAATCCCCTCTCAGGGGGAAATCGGGCGTGACCGGCAACGCTCAGAAGCGTGCCATCCACGGCAAAAGGACAATCAGCGTGACTGGCGGTCCACAACAGTGACCAGCGGCGCAGTAGCCCTCGCAACGGACATTTTTGGCGCCCAAGAGTCCAACAGGGCGAGGCCTATAAGAGCCATCGCGCCCTACAGAGGAAAGGATCTGGGACTGGAACCTGAGATCTGGATCTTCTTCTTCTTCTTCTGAAATCTAAAGATCTTCATCTCCTTCCTCTTGATCTCTTCTCCGTCTCCTGCTGGTTGATACTAAACTTAAATCAAACTTGACCAGCTCTGAGCTTCCATCTACTCCACTCATACCCAAGAAAGGGACAAACGGGAACTGAGTATAAACTCACTTCCAACTACTGATAGCAAGCTCACGAGAACTCCCCCACGTCTACTCAGACTGCGGGAAAAGTTAGCCACCCATTGCAGTGCACCAAGGAAGCCAGGCCTTCCATAACCTGCTCGCCACACTCCCCTTCCCTAACACGAGCATCTCTCACGCTTTCACAGCATACATCCGCGCACTGCTCCTAGCGTGCGTCATTTCCATTCATTGCAGGAATTTGCTGACTTGAGCATCGGAGTGGCCTCGGTGGGAGAAATCCTGCCGGACCCTGACCTCTCGTTTGTGGTTTGTGTTGTGCAGGTCCAGGTTCATAGAGACGGAGACCGGACCCTTCGATCGACGTCGCCGCGTGCCAAGGAATTCGAAGGCTCCCTAATCCGTACAGTAACCATGGGCCCGGGATGCAACAAAACTATTACTCCTAAATTGAATTGAAATCCCAATAAAAAAATTCTATTCTAACCCAAAACCAGATCGGATGATTTTAGTATCTTAATTTTCGATTTAATTTCAACGACTTCAGTTTGCGTTACCTGGTTAACAATTTTTTTTTTTTTAACATCAATACCTCCTCCGCTTTCTACCGACGGAGATCCTATGTAGAGGTGCAGGGGATTCCCCCCGGCGTAGCCAATAGTCATTGGGTCTTGGTAATTCAACGATCCTTTTTTATTTTGTTAAAAAGTATAAAATATTTTTTTAAAAAAAATTT
>JAODPA010014948.1:0-13316 GCA_025585075.1 Nepenthes mirabilis
TCACGGGAAAGAAGATCGCACTGGAGGCCACCGACCGTCGTCGTCGGAAATGGTAGCCCAGCGAAGCTTCTCTATAATTCAACTTCCATTTTGTGCGATGGTGTGAGAGGAAGGAGAAGTCTTGAGCCGAAGGAGGAGCCGCTGTCATCGTTGGAGAAGATGGGTGAATTTGAATCAAGTAAATCCTTCCAGTCTCTTTGTGGATGTTGATTTTAGGGGTTTTATGTACCGATTTTGGGAGACATTGTATTAATTAGGAGAAAATGGGGGAGAGAGGTGGCATGTGCAGTGTAGGGTTGCATGGAGGAGAGAGAACAACAGCGTCGGTGGAGAGGAGATGGCGGTGGGAAGGCCGGTGATGGCTATGCAAGGCGGCTGGTGCAACGGCGGTTGCGGGCGAGGTAGGCTCGCGTAGGAGAGAGAGGGGCAATGCGCGATATTGTTCTCGGCAACCGAGAAAGGCGTCGGTGGCAGTGACAGTGCGCGAGTGGTCGGCAGTGACCGGAGTCGGCGTGCACTAAGCCGAGCGGCACCGGAGGCAATGGAGCAGGAGAGAGGAAGCAACCTGGTAGAGAGAGAAAGGCACAATAGGGAAGAGAAACATGTCATTTGAGTATTTCAAACCATCATTTCTTTCAATCTGCGGGGTATAAGGTTAAGGCAAGTACACTCATACTCTCCTCTTTCATTTTCATGCACATATGTGAATTTTATGCTCAATTTCGTAATTTTGATCGGTTTTCAGAGGCGGAACCCTAACCCGCACCCCCTTTGGATTTTATCCAAATTAATCGTAATTTACGCATATATTATGAATATGTTAATTTAATATGCTTCGAAATCATAACATGAACCAGTTGCAAAAGAATTTATCAATCGAAAGCCTTATAATTCTATTTGGCATAAAATGAAAGTGAATTCTTAATCCTCTCAAGCTTTAAAGAAAACTACGCATGAATAATGAACACGTGAGGAATCAAGCTCACGAGAAATATGAAAATATGAATCTGAACAAGCTTAATGAAAAAAGAACCAAGAAGGGATATTTTGCGATTAAGTGATGAACTGAGGAACTGTTATTCAGAATAAAGAATTGATTGAATTATGAAACGTTCTCCAACAGAGTGGGAATAAAGAATTATGTGTTTAAGAGCAGAATTCCTTAAAGAAATAAGAAACTAAGAACTTGGATTAAGGATTGTTCAACAGATGATATATTTTGGCACGCCATTGATATTACAATGGAGACTCAAGAACTATCCTGACCGTATATTATATGGGTAATATTCCTTAACAAACATTAATATACTATAGTGGAAGGCCTTGTCTGTTATGATGTCACTTGCAGCTGATCGGCCTCATTTATGTGGTATATATGTAGACGGGCCCCCTTTGGGTCGAGAATAGAAAGACATTGGCCTTAGATTGTGTGAATTAAATATAATCCAGACTACGACTGATTGCTCATTTAGCTAGTAAAGCCTACTAGTCCTGGTCCCTCAACGAAATAAGTTCTCGGCATAAATTGATAATTTGGAAAATTACAAGGAAACGAATCAAAGAAATATGGAACAAATCTTGACATCATTTTTTCTAAACCGATATCTATAGTCTCATATGCATCTTTGTATTCTCCTATATGCATTATTATGCTTTTGGATATAAAATTTTTACATGTTCTTTGATATATATATGTGCCTTGATGAGCTTTTGGCTCACCCGTACTATTTTTCTCCTTCCAAATGAGTATGAGTTGCACCCAATGAGGTAGGGTAGAAGATTTAAGTCGGCTAGGCATTGAAGATGATGGCAAATGACCTTATGGACTTAGTTTTGTAGCCTTAAGCTTTCTAATGGATTATTTTGTATTTCTAATAGATTTTATTCCTAGATTTATGCATGCGATGATGATGATGAGGAGGATTTACCCATAGTATAGTTTTCCCTATGTTAATGAATGTTTATACTTCTACGAATTTCGTTATGGATAGTTGGGTACCTAGTGGAATCTACTTTGAGCCAATATCATACTGGAATTATGACATTGGTACCATGTGAGGTTTTGCGACTTTTGAATCCTGTGTTTGAGATGTTGTAGCTTTATTATGTATACTGTAAATGATAATCACAGGTTTTGTATTTGGTCGACGTCCGTATTATAGTCAGAACTCTGTTGAATTTTCGATTGGAAATACGGTACGTCACAAAATCTCCAATACTTCATTTAGTTTTACTAGAATATTGGTAAACTAAGGAAATGATAATAAGAGTAGAAAAACACAACACAAGTATCGATAAAATCTTTAAGAATAATAAAAGGAATAATGTACCCAATGATAGTAAAAGTCATAACAAGATTTTAAGTCCAAATGATTAATAAAGATCTTCTTATTCTTTTTTCACTCTTTTTCTCTCTAGTTGGCTGCATAAAATATTACAAAATCTCACAATTATTTGCCTAGAAATCATGGAAGGCCTTTTATATTGCGCATTGGTGCATAGGTGTGGGATAGACACTCAAATGATCAAAAACTATAGCAATAGCGCATGAGCACCCCTTAGGCATACCTAAAGTGAGCTTATACTGATATTAGAACATGTACGGTCATTAGGCATGGGATTGCGATAGCTCATGCACATACAACCCAATGTGCATCGAATTAAGCGCTATTCTTATCTAGCTAAAGAAACTCCTTCACTCGAGTATAGATTATCTGATCCTTTCACAAAACTCCATGTGCTTAGCTAATGATTCAAAGAATGTGGACATGTGTAGTGGGAAGGGACTCAAAAAGGAGTGACCTATCCTAATAAATTTCTCCCTTTGACTTTTTCAGAGCCATCTTCATTTTGGCTATATCTCGGCACACCTTAAGCTTTCCTCTTTGCACTATCTTTGTCAACATATCCAAACCATTATCGTCCATATTGATCTTATCTAGTTTCAACAACTCAAAATCAAATACATTAAACACCAAATGATATTACCTACCAATGTGCTTAGATTGAAAATAAAATAATAATTTTTTTAAAAAAATGAATTGCACTTTAACTATTGCAAAACAATAGATAGTGCTTTTGCTTGAAGTTGACCTTATGGATGAACTTCATCAAAATAATCTCCTTACTCTCTTCGGTTACCACAATAAACATGGCTTCAGTAGTAGAGAGTGAAACACACTTTTACAACTTTGATTTTCAAGATACCATTCCTAGTGTGATCAAATAACTCAAAGTGGACTTCCTAAAGTCAATATTTCCTGTCATATTGATATCCACAAATCCAACCAAAATAGGCTTCTCATTACCAAAATACATACTTGAGAAGTTCCCAAAATGTATCTAATAATCCATTTGACCAATGATCCTTCACTTGATTGGAAAGGAAGCGGGTAAGTGCTTCCATCACATGAGCTATATCTTGCCTCTTATATATCATGGCATACATCAAACTACCAACTACCAAAGCATAGGGAGCCTAATTCATTCTAATCTTCTCCTTCTCCACAAAAGAACTTTGTCTAGTACACAATTTTAAGTGATTACCAAATGGTGTCCCAACCATCTTGAAATTCTCCAAATTAAAGCATTAAAGAACTTTATCAATATAACTCTTTTAGGATATCCATTGCTTCTTCTCCTTCTGATTTCAATAAATAATTCCTATGTTAAGAATTTGGTTCACCGATCTTAATTCATTCATTGCAAAAAACTTGTTTAGTTGCTTCTTTAACTCATCGATCTAAGATGCATTACTCGCAACAATGAACATGTTATCTATATATAGACAAGAGGATTGCACAATCTCCCTTAGAAAACCTTTTCACAAAAATGAAATGGTTCAAAATTTTCTTTTGGTAGCCTTGCTCTACCATTATGTATTCAAAATTCTTGTATCATTGCCTCGAGACTTATTTATGGTCACAAAATCTCTTCTTCAAATCTCACACCATATGCTCCTTCCACTCAATGTTGAACTCCTCTAATTATTTCATGTAGATCTCCTCCTCCAAGTCACCATGAGGAAATGCTATCCTCACATCAAAATAACTTCAAGATCAAGACATGCTACCAATCTAAGTACTACACAAATAGAGAACATCTTCACCACAGGAGAGAATATCTCCTTGAAATAAGCACCCTTCCATCAATTCAAACCTGTTACAACTAACCTTGCTTTGTACGTTAATTGTAGATTGTTGTCTTTATACTTCAATTGGTACACCCATTTTTTTGGGGATATCCACTTTTCTTTAGGCAACTTCATCACCTTAAATGTGTACTTCATATGAAATGATGACATATTGTGTTTTATAGCATCCATCCTCTCCTTCATGTGATTGTTCTCCAGTGCTTCATCAAATTGCTTCATCAAAACATTCCAAATCTAAACTGTGCATAGATTGTTACTATTGATGTACAGTTTATTCTTGTATTAATAAGAAATGTATACTGTGTTAGGATACAAGCCATCCCTCAAATCGTGTCAAATTGATCCTTACACAACTCCAATCTTAATATGACGACCCCAAAAATCTTAACTAGAAACCGATAAGGTTTGGGTAGTAAAACGGCCATTAGACTAATACAAACTTGTACAATATCCCTATACAATATATACATAATGCAACAACAATCAACACAGAATCCAAATGTCACAATATATTTGTGGCTCCAATATCACATCTTCGGTCACAAGTCGGATAGAGAGATGCTACTAAGTATCAAAACACAAATCATAAATATCTGCGGAAGTATAAATAGAAAACCATCAATGCACAGCAGAACTAAACTATATGTATATCCTTAATATAACAGATACAAGTCATAAAAATATATAAAAGTCCTCCGTGTATAAGTAAAAAATCACAAAATGTCTAAGTCCACAAAATATTCCTCCACGTTTTCCGCCTAGCTGACTTCTAATCATCTACTCCGCCTTACTAGGCGTAAGCTCATACTCATCTAGATGTAAGAAAACAGTAAGAAGTGAGCAAAATACCCAGTAGGTATAATATAATGAAGGACAGTAATCGATATACTCAAAATAAAGCAGATCAGTGATATAGTAGTATAATATAGATGCATAAATATGAAATATGATCAAATACACTTTTTGAGACTCATTTTACTTCCACATTTTATTTCTAATTCCTTTAAGTTTTAAAATATGCAGAAACTTCTTTATCTTGGCGGACCAAGACGAGTATGCCTTACCAGCTAATAGTGTAGTCAAATCAAGGAATATGCATAAACTATATCCCAAGAGAAGTGAATGGCAAATACAAGCATAATCAATTGTGTTCCTGTTTACGCATTGTTTGCATGATTATGTCTCCCTTCCCTATTTTATCTCTGCTTATTTTTATTTATTGCCTGATTTATGATGTACTTGTTGAGCTTTTAGCTCACCTTTACCTCTTCTTTCCTTCAAGATGCATGCACTCATACGCAATGAGTCGAGATAGGCCGTAATTGCAAGATAGGGAACAACTTTGGGTTCGAGAGCTCAAGGACTTAGTTTTTGTTATTTTTGTATAAGGCACGAAAGTTGTATATTTATTTTGATACTTGTGGTTATTTGTGTAAGTATTTGATGATGATGATGGATGTATGTTTTCGTTTCCGCTATCATTGATGGATGTAGTAGCTTCTGCAGGTATCATTTATGGTTATATTTGTTCCTAGTTGGCATCTTGTCTCTATCGACGTCATACCCGGAGTTACGACGTCGGCGCCACGTGTTGTCTTTTGTGGCGGTTGGAGGTCCTGTGTTGTGTATGTTGTTTATTGTTGTGGATGTGCAGGATCCTTGAACAGGTTTCGTAATTGGTGGACATACGTTTATAGACGGAATTCTACCGAATTTTTGGCAGATTTTTCGGTCCGCCACAATTGGTATCAGAGAGAGGGATACCTTAGAATTAATCTGAATTTTATGCAGAAGTTTAGGATAGTATAGGCTGAGGCCGAATAGGCGAACATAGGCAAAGAGTGTTCAAGCTAGGATAGCTAATTCTAGTTATCCGAGCTTGCGTAACTTAGCTGGAAAGGGGGTTAGGATGGTTGTCTTGTTTAATTGCGTAGATAGTAAAGTTGTAATTAGAAGTCTGATCTTTTAACTAATTCGTGGCTATTCTATCTCAGAGTTGTCTTCTAAAACTAAGGATGCCGCCCAGGCATGTGGGTTTGCGAGGTAGTGGTAGAGGCTTGCATGGAGGTGGTCAGTCCCAAGATAGGGAGGCCGAGTTCGTGAATATGTTGGGACGTTTGGTAAACAACATTGAGAATATGGAGCAGCGAGATCTTGCCCCTGTCCCTGCTCCAGCTACCATTTAGGCCCCTGCTAATCCAAGACCGTCTCCATATGATTGCTTCATCCAGGAGCGAGTTCTGGCATTTTTGAGGGAGCCGGATCCTATCAAGGCAGACATATGGTTCAAGAGTCTGAAGAAGGTATTTATTGTGATCCGTTGCCCCGAGGAGGATCAGGTCTTATTTGCATCTTACCACCTGGTGGGTGAGGCTCATCACTGGTGGCAAATGAAAAATAGGGCCTTAGGAGTGCCAGAGAATGAGATCACCTGGCCGATGTTCGAGGAGGCGTTCATGGATAAGTATTTTCCTTCCAACTTTCGTGTTCAAAAAGAAGAAGAGTTTATTCGGCTGAGGCAAGGTAGTCGGACTGTGGCTGAATATGATACTAAATTCACTAAATTGTCCCGGTTCGCTCCTTATATGGTTGAGGATGAAGAGAGGAAAATGAGAATGCTTTTGCAAGGCTTGCGGATGATATCCGCAAGCAACTGGCGACCCTCAAATTGACAACCTATACCGATGTGTTGGATCGTGCATTGATCCATGAGCAAGAGCTTGCTAAGGAGGAGTTCTACAAAAAGAGGTTGTCGGGCAAGAGTGGGACGAGTGTTAGTTTTGGAGCTAATGTGGGGAGGCCATTCAAGAAGTCCAAGTCGTCAGATTCTGGTAAGAAGAGTGGTCAGATCTCGACGTTGTCTCAAGCTTCGATAGGCTCGTGTCAATATTGTGGGAGGATGCATGGAAATAGACATTGTTTCAAGTTGACAGGCATTTGTTTTAATTGTGGCCAAGTGGGGCATAGAGCAAAGGAATGCCCATAGCCGCCGAAGCTCCATGCTTCAAAGCCGGTGGTGCAAGGGAAGGCTTTTGCGGTATCTGCGAGCGAAACCAAAGCATTAGACAATGTGGTGGAAGGTATACTCCCTATTTGTGGTATTTCATGTTCAATACTCTTTGATTTTGGGTCCATGAACTTGTTTATTTCTCCTAGTTTGGCCTGTCGAGTTACACCCTCACCCGTGACCCTAGATTTCTCTCTGGTTGTATCCACACCCATGGGATTATCTGTATTGACTGACATCTCCTACCCAGAGTGCATTGTGGAAGTGAATGGGTTGCTTTTAGCAGTTGATTTGATCCTCCTGGATATGTGCGATTTCGACATTATTTTGGGCATGGATTGGTTGTTCAAGTATCGTTCAACTGCCGACTACTTCCATAAGAGAGTAGACTTTGTAATTCCGGAATGTGAGCCATTCCACGTTCAGGGAATTCGGAGAATGGGGTTATTTAGCTTTATTTCTGCTCACCAGGCTTACCATTTGTTGATGAGTGGTTGCGAAGCCTTCTTGGCCTATGCTAGTGTGGTGGGGAGTCGGGAGCTGTTTGCAAGTGACATTTCGGTTGTGTGCGAGTTTAAAAATGTGTTTCCTGATAAGTTGTCTACTTTGCCGTCACACTGTAAAATTGAGTTTGGGATGGATCTTGTACTGGGATCGGCACCTATATCAAGGACTTCTTATCATATGGCCCCTACTGAGTTGAAAGAGTTAAAACAGTAGCTGTAGGATTTGCTTGATATGGATTTTATTAGACCCAATATTTTGCCATGGGGTGCTCCAATCCTGTTTGTTAAGAAGAAGGATGGGACCCTGAGACTGTGCATAAACTATCGCGAGCTGAACGAGATCACGATTAAGAACAAATATCTGTTGCCACGGATTGATGACCTCTTCGATCAGTTATAGGGAGCCCATGTGTTTTCTAAGATCAACCATCGGGGTATCATCAGCTTCGCATAAAATAGGAGAACGTAGCGAAGACAGCTCTCCGAACGAGGTATAGTCAATACGAGTTTCTTGTGATACCATTCAGATTGACTAATGCACTGGCTGTGTTTATGGATTTGATGAACCAGGTTTTCTAGCCATACTTGGATAAATTTGTCGTGGTCTTCATTGATGACATCTTAATTTATTCCAAGAGTTGTGCTGAGCACGAGGAGCAATTGAGAATTGTGCTTCAGACCCTTCGAGAGTATCAGTTATTCGCAAAGCTAAAGAAGTGCGAGTTTTGGCTCAATGAGGCGGTATTGTTGGGCCACATTATCTCTGATGGAGGTGTCTCAGTGGACCCGAAGAAAGTGGAAGCAGTGATTAGTTGGGATCGGCCTACGACTGTATCAGAGGTTCGCAGCTTTTTGAAAATAGCCGGTTATTACCGTTGTTTTGTGGAGAATTTTTCTCAAATCTCCTTGCCTCTTGCTCGTTTGACGAAGAAGGAAACGAGTTTTGACTGGACCGAGAAGTGTGATTAAAGTTTCCAAAAGTTGAAGGATTGTTTGACTTTGGCACCGATTTTGACCATTCCTGATGGTTTGGGCGATTTTGAGGTGTACTGTAATGCCTCTAAGTTTGGCCTCGGTTGTGTTTTGATGCAAAAGGGAAAAGTGGTGGTGTATGGATCTCGACAATTGAAGATCCATGAGAAGAACTACCCAACCCACGATTTAGAACTAGCTGCCGTGGTGTTCGCGCTAAATATTTGGAGACATTATTTATATGGCGAGAAGTTTATTGTGTATGCCGATCATAAAAACCTCAAGTATTTATTTTCACAGAAAGAGCTAAATATGAGGTAGCGAAGGTGGATCGAGTTTCTTAAAGATTATGATTGTGAGATCCACTATCAATCCGGAAAGGCAAATGTGGTTGCGGATGCATTGAGTCATCAAACCTGTTTTATAGCAAGGTTGCAGGTCAAGAAATAGAGATGCTGAATTGCTTGAAGCTTTATGATATCCAGCGCTATGTCAAAGGCAACCGGATGATACTATCCTTTTTGTATGTATAGCTCAAGATCCTTTAGAGGATTAAGGAATGGCAGGCAAGCGACCCGTTTTTGATGGACGATATGGGCAACCTGGACCGAGACTGCCGGAGTGATTTTTGTGTCTGTGCTGATTGAGTTTTGCAATTTCAGGATCGTTTGTGTGTACTTAATGATGGGGATTTAAAAGAGAAGATCATGAATGAAGCCCACAGCACCAGGTACATGATTCATCCAGGCATAAATAAAATGTACCAGGACTTAAGGAAGGGGTTCTGGTATATAAATATGTGGAGGGAGATTGTTGCCTTTGTTGGCCGATACATTATTTGCCAGCAACTGAAGGCTGAGAGGAGAAAGCCCTTGGGTCTGTTGCAATCCTTGCCCATTCCATACTGGAAGTCAGAGGATATCTCTATGGATTTTGTTTTAGGCTTGCCTAGGACCCCAAAGAATCACGACACTATTTGGGTTATCGTGGATCGGTTAACAAAATCGGCTAATTTCTTAGCTATTCGGACGACGTATACTCGTGATCGCTTGGCGCAGTTGTACATTAACGAGATTAATTGTGTCCGATCGTGATCCACAATTTGTCTCTAAGTTTTGGGAGAGCTGCGTTGAGAATTAGAGACAAATCTAAAATTTAGTATGGTTTACCATCCTCAGACTGATGACCAGTCTGAGCGGACGATTCAGATATTTGAGGATATACTTAGAGCCTTGGTGATAGTGATGAGAGGGAATTGGGATGACTATCTGGCACTGGCCGAGTTTGCTTACAATAATAGTTTTCAAGTAAGTATTGGTATGGCTCCCTTCGAGGCATTTTATGGTGGGAAGTGCTGTTTACCCATCCATTAGGAGAAGACAGGAGATAGGTGCTTATTAGGTCCTGATATGATTTCAAAAACATCAAAAAAGATTACGGTGGTTTTTGAAAAGCTGAAGA
The DNA here is from genome assembly GCA_025585075.1 of Nepenthes mirabilis. Lineage (NCBI taxonomy): Eukaryota > Viridiplantae > Streptophyta > Magnoliopsida > Caryophyllales > Nepenthaceae > Nepenthes > Nepenthes mirabilis. The sequence continues at coordinate 10,100 of JAODPA010014948.1, forward strand.
TCGCTTAGAGTCGGTAGAAGAGTTATGTCGATCGAAGGTGATCCGAGTTTAGATTCGAGGTCGGCGATTTTATCTTCCTCAAAGTGCCGCCGTGGAAGGGAGTTTCTAGATTTGGCTTCAAGGGGAAATTGAAGTCGCGATTTATTGGCCCTTTGAGATTCTTGAGAGAGTTGGTGAAGTAGCATATCGCCTGGTATTGCCGCCAAAATTGGCCGAAGTGCACAACGTCTTCCATGTTTCGATATTGAGGAAGTATGTCTATAATCCAGCGCATGTGATTGATTATGGTTCTTTGGTTATCAATGAGGATTTATCTTATATAGAGGAGCCAATAGAGATCTTGGATTGCAAGGACCAAATTTTGTGCTCGAAGACAATCCCTCTCGTGAAGGTTCTATGAAAGAATCATTCCCGCAAGGAGGCGACGTGGGAAAGAGATGACGAAATCTGAAAAAAGTATCCCCATCTTTTCTGAGGTACGTAGATTCAAATAAATCTTAGAATTCGTTAAATTTTGGGGATAAAATTTTTATAAGTAGGGGAGAATTGTGAGATTCCAAATCTAAAACATAATAATTAGGGGATAATTAAAATGATTACAATTAAATTAGGTTTAAAATGTGAAAAAAATTAATGTCGGAAGCTTATGTGGGGAGATTGGGCTCGGCGCCTGAGGCGCAAGCCAGGTGTGGGCTAGTAGTATGGGTCTGCCGGAGTGACGCTTGAGGCGCCACGCTTGAGGCGCCACCCGGGCGCATTTAGCAGAATGGGCCGCTCGATGCATGCCTGAGGCTCGCTTGGGGTGCGAAAAACAGAATGGCTCACCCGATGGGCGCTCGATGGGTGCTCAAGAAATGGCCCTTCGGGTGTCGTGGTGCCTATTTGCTGTCTGACTGGCGCTTGAGCGCCAGTCGGGGTATTTAAACGCACAAAGGTTTCGCTCAGGGTATTTTTCAGCCACTTTCACTTTTTAGAGAGAGGATGAAGGGCTAGAGAGAGAAGGAGGAGTTCAAAGTCCACGAGTCCGAATCTGCCCACGAGTAGGTTAGAAAGGTTGTAGATCGGGACGAGACAATTGTATTCTCACCCTCCTTTTTCTCCATTTTGAATTTTATGTGTCCCTCATCGGGTATTATCGTTCCGATACCCATCCATATTATGAGAAATATGTGACCTATAAGTTGTACTCAAGTTTCATATGGTTTATTGTTTGAATCCCTCTCCGATTTATTTGGTTCGGCTCCACCAAACCCTAACCACGCCCCAAATTCGAGATCCCCCATTTTCCTTGGTTTAAATGTTAAATGGACCTTGATTTATGAATTAGCACATCCTTATTATGCATATATGTCGACTGGACGTCCGATCTTAAAGGTTTCGACCCGTTTACAGCACCCGGGAGCTCTAAATGGGAAATAATACTGTTCATCGAAGTTTAAATGGGAAATTTATAAGCTTTCACCCCATCTAATTGTTATGGAACTTACGTTTAATTATTACGTCAAATTGTAAGCCCCCGGAAATATATGGTTGTCCTCCATATGTAAGGAAATGTGTTCTAATGGCCTCCAAAGTGAAAATCGACAAATATGGTAAGGAATTCTAATCCTTCCTACGCACTATATTATACGAGCATCAAAATTGACTTGAGAAAAGATTTAAATCTGAAGAAAGGGCAACAATCGTGTAAGCGATCGGAGGGAAGTCCACATGTGAATTATAGGATCAAATTCTTCTCCCGAATGGAGATATTGTGAATAAAATTCGGTAAATCTCCCCTCAAAAGCATAAGAAATGAAATTAGGACCACGAATTTATGTTCATAGGGTAGTATTCCCAGGCTTGTCATTTTCATCACGGTGAAAATTTAAGGATTACCCTGACCACGTACCTTAGCCGCTTGCTGGAGCTGGTGATATCCATGGCATGCCTTAGGATACTATTGTGAAAGAACGAGGACTACCCTGGTATCCTGGGGGATATGAGGTGAATCGTTATCAACCTATTTATAGGCAAAAACTGATAGTCGAGTAGTTGCAGACCTAAAATGTAGCCGATACTTTAGAATGTGTGGCTTAATACAATCCTTTCCTTGTTTTTTCGTACCTTTATTAGTAAAATTTACTGACCCTGACCAGCAAACATAAATAATTATGCATAAAATATATCCCAAGAGAAGTGAATAGTAAATACAAACATAATTGATCGTGTTCCTATTTACGCATCATTTGCATGATTTTGTCTCCCTTCCCTATTTTATCTATGCTTATCTTTATCTATCGCCTGATTTATGATACACTTGCTAAACTGTTAGCTCACTATTACCTCTTTTTTCCTTCCAGATGAGCATACACTTATACCCGATGAGTTGGGGTATGCCGTAAGTGCAAGATAGGCAACAACTTCGGGTTGGAGAGCCCAAGGACTTAGTTTTTGTTATTTTTGTATAAGGCATGAAAGCTGTATATTTATTTTGATATTTGTGGTTGTTTATGTAAGTATTTGTTAATGATGATGGATGTATGGTTTTGTTTCCGTTGTCATTGATGGATGTAGTAGCTTTCGTAGATATCATTTATGGTTATATTTGTTCCTAGTTGGCATCTTGTCTCTATCGACGTCATACCCGGAGTTACGACGTCGGCGCCACGTGTTGTCTTTTGTGGCGGTTGGAGGTCCTGTGTTGTGTATGTTGTTTATTGTTGTGGATGCGCTGGATCCTTGAACAGGTTTTGTAATTGGCGGATGTCAGTTTATAGACAGAATTCTGCCGGATTTTCGGTAGATTTTTCGATCCGTCACAATTTTTTCACCTTTCTTAAACCATAAAACTCGATAGGGCATTAGGTGAGTCTCACAGGACTTTGTGACCATCTCCTTAGAGACCAAGTCCAAGTTAACGCAACTACCATAATCAATAACAATTAAATATCATTTTCTATGGGTCATTTCATAGTTGAGACTCATGGAACAACCTAAAATTCGGTCTCATTATGTGATTTGCAAATCTCATTTGGGTCAGTGTGGTCACCTTCAGTTGGTTCATGGATTAGTTTAGGGATTTTATCAACCAATTGAACATGGACTTCGCTGTCCTTTTATGGAAAATTGTGAAAGCAGTGCTTGGGTTTTCCATAACAGAAGTATTCATCCTTTCGTTGGCAGTGTTGATGTCTCGGTCGAAAAAATCCAGAGTCATATCTGTTTATTCCTTTCC
>JAODPA010014959.1:0-13316 GCA_025585075.1 Nepenthes mirabilis
CTAAATATTTTTCAGTTATATTGTGAATTTATGATATTTTCTATAGCTCATTTCACTTGGCCAAGTGTTAGACGATCAAATTAGAACACAAATAAGATAGATTCTATTATGGACAAGTATGTACTCGGACTAGTGTGTATTATTTACATTGATTACCTTTTTGTTAAAATTTTTGCTCTCGATTGGCGCTCATATAAATTAATAATTTATAAGTTTAGTTTGTTAACTACGGCATATGGCAAATTGTTGAGTTATGGGTTACCTCTATGTGAACATATATCCATTTTATATGTTGATTGGTAGTATGAACGATGAGTTTTTTATTTGCATGACCAAGACCTGAAACGTCGAATCCTATAATAGTGCACTCAAGGCGCACCCAAGAAGTGCTTGAGGCATTGATTCTAGAAGGGGCGCACTTGAGGCACATGGTGTACCAATTTTTGAATATTGTAGTTGCGGGTAATTGAGTTAATTTGATCAATATTGAACTTAATCCATGTACGAGAATTAAGTTTTGGGATTATATGAGATATCAACGGGGGAAGGCCCATCGAGTGCTTCGAGTGGCGCCATACGCCAGCGCCAACTGGGCGCTCGAGCACTCGAGGCAGGCACTGAAAACAGATTTGGGGCACTTGCTGTGCACCTGGCCAGTGCTCGAGCACCGGTCAACGATTTAAAAGGCTGCCACGAGGGTTTTTCGGCATTTTTAGGCGACTCCGAGAGGAAGAGAGAGGGAAGAGGAGAAGGGAAAATTTGAGATTTTTGAGTTCGATTTCAAGCTTGAGCCAATTAAAAAAGTGAGAGATCAAGTCGAGGCAAGTGCACCCATTCTTTTCTCTTTCATTTTTTTACACTTTTATTTCATTTTTTTTGAGTATCCTCATTCCAATATCCGAATAAATTTATATTTTGTATTATCCATGATCTAAGTATAGAAATATATTGATTTCATGTTTGATTTATGGGATTTGTGTGGATTTTTGCACTCAAAAATTCTAACCCGTGCTCGGACCAATTTCACATATTATTTTGGATTTTATGCATGATTTGGTCTTAGATAATAGAAACTCATTACTTGAACATGCACATATTTGAATTTTATACCTGAATTTGTAGTTTTGATTGTCTTTCGGACACAAAATCCAAAACCCACGCCCCGGATGATTTCACCGATTAAATTAAAATTTATGTATAAATTGGCCTTAGAATATATTTACCCGCACCATGAACATGTTAATTTATTAATTAGGTATCCGAATTGGTAGTTTCGCATGGTTTTATTCTCACCAGAACCCTAACCCGTGCCCCTTTGGGCTTTATCCAAATTAATCATAATTTATACATGATCTAGCTTGAAAAATTATATTACATGCTTTCAAGAAGATATTTAATGTCTGAAAACTCTAAAGATATGTTTGGTTCATTGTAGTAAGAACTTCTTACATGTTCCAAGCCTTGTGATAATTTATACATGTATCATGAGTACATTAATCTGAAATGTTTCAAAAATCATATTATGAACTATTTGTCAAGAATTATCGATCAAAAACTTTAAGATTCTATTTGGCTTAATATAAAAAAGAATGCCTAATTTCTTTAAGCTCTAAAAAAAATTATGTATGGAATTAAGAACACATGAGAATTTAAACTCACGAGAGATATAGAAATCTATATCAAAATATGTTTATGGAAAGGAATATAATGTAAGAGAAAATTCTATGATTAAGTGATAAACTTATGAACTATTCTCCGAAATGACGAACTGATTGGCTTATGAACCGTTCTCTAATAAAGTAGAAACGAAGAATTTTATACTTAATAGTAGAATTTTCTAATGAAATAATGAACTAAGAACTTGAACAGAGGTTTAATAAATCTTGACATGCCATAAATATTACAATAAAAATTTAAAAATTATCCTGATCGTATTTTATAACAGGTGATATTTCTTGGTATGACTTAATATATTATAGTAGATGATCATTGTTTATTTTGGATTCGTTTGTGGTTATTGGCCCCATCTATAGGGATTATATGTAGACAACCTACCTCTAAATTTTGAGTAAGAGGAGATGATTTTTAATTGTGTAGGAGCAAATATAATTTAGCTTATGACCGACCGTTCATTTGTCAATGAGGCTTACTGACCCTTGGCCCCCAAACGAAATAAGTCTTTGACATAAATTGATAATTAAGAAAAGACTAAGGAAATGAACTAAAGAAAATTGAAACAAATCATGAAAGCATAAATTCCAAATCATAATTTATAGTCTCATATGTGTCTTTGTCCTTTATTTATGTATTATTATATTTTGAACACGAAATTATGGATGTCCTTGATATGTATTTATATATATATGCCTTGCTAAATTTTTGGCTCACCCTTATTATTTTCCTCACTCTAAATAGGAATGAGTTGAGGCAGGATAGAAGATTTAAATTCGCTACGCATTGAAGGCGATGGAAGATGACTTTATGGATTTAGTTTTGTAGCCTTGAGCTTTCTGATGGATTATTTTATATTTCTAATAGATTTTGTTTTTTAGTTGTATGCATATAATGATGATATAACTGTAGTATAGTTTCCGCTATATCGATAAATGTATATGCTTACTTACCAAAAAAAAAAGATAAATGTATATGCTTTCGCAGGTCATGATGGTTAGTTGGGTACCTAATGACATCTATTCTCAGCTAACATCATACAAGAGTTATGACGTTGGTGCCATGTGAAATTTTGTGACTTTGGATCCTGTGTTTGAAATGTTGTGGCTTGATTATGTATATTATAAATGATATTCACAGGTTTTGTGTTTAACCGACGTTCGTATTATAGTCAAAACTCTACTAGACTTTGGGTTAAAAATACGGTACGTCTCAGATGGTCTCAGTGAAAGAGATGCCTTAAGGTTTGATTTAAATATTATACGGAAGTTTATGATAGAATAAGAAAAATTGAATAAGTAGATAAAGGCGTAGCATGATTAAGCTAGATTGGGTAGTTCTAGTTACCCTAACTTTAATGGCTTAGGTTAGGATTAAGTTAGAATCAGATAGGTTTATTTATCTAGTTGTGGTGACCCAGTGTCCAGAAGGATAAAGATATATCGTGGTATATATTTGTGGGTATTTCTTTAGATAAATATCTTCCTGGTGAGATTTTGGGAGCATGTTCTAAATCATAGACAGCTTGGTAATCGGATTGAGGATTATTCGTATCCCTGGCCAGACAGTGAAAAAGTCCAGTGCCTTAGATTAGAGTTTTATAGCAATGGCGTATAAGGTAAATGTATTGTTTACAGTAATGGAAGGTAAAGTTCCTAAAATTTGATATTGCAGCACATGTATCGCTTTAGGATCCCGAATCTATATTACTATTTATGTTCCCTAAGTTTACTTATTTATTTAAGGATCTAAGGATCTATGCTTGATACTAGCGATATCAAGATCTGCGATATTTTCTTGGGTCCATAAATATGATTGGTTGGGCTAAATTGACTTGTTTTGAGGTATCAATGTTTGATTTGATTTTGATGGTAGTTTGGTGCGCGAACCGCCATACTAGTGTGAATTAGATTGGTAGGGATAATACATCCTGCAATTAGCTTGTAGGATTTGGAGTATGAGTCAGAATTGATCGAGATATCAGAAAATTAGTATCGTCTTGCTTGTAAAGCATTTAATGAGGATTTGTGCCAAGTCCATCTAGTATATGAGACTATATCTGGAGGGAATTTTGTGGTCATTAAGGAATTTTGGTCGTGTGAATATTTGAGGATGTTTTTAAAAAGAAGATTAGGTAATTGATCTTTTGATCGGTAATTCGTGGTTGTGTTAAAATCGACGCCGATTGTTGAGGATTCCATGCAGAGTCGAGAAAGCATCAGTTTTGTACTGCTATGGGATGCTCTAGAATCTTTGAGGTAATTAAAATGAACCGAAGAAGTTATCTATGGATTTTTAAAAATTAGGTTGCCCAGGAAATTAATGATTTGATAAGCAAGCACTATGAATGTATAGGTGAATTATTTGGTCTATGGTAAGGGCTTAATTTCTAAGATTGATTTGTGTCTATAGCATTGTTGATTGGAGATAATTGAGAATTGTGCCCATGGTAGCATTCAGGATAAGGATTCAGCTGTTATAAATTTCGATAATATCACTTGGGTCTGAAGATTTGTTGGTATTTCAGTTGATATAATCAAATGAATCTTTCAGCCACATTTGGGTTAATTTTTTTGAAGGGTTTATTGAAAAATTTATGGGATCATGGGGATGTATAAACTTTGTTTGAGGGCTGTATCATGGATTAGGAAGGCCATTAGCCATTAGTTCGATTAGTAGAGGATGTGGATTTGGTTAAGGAAAGTGTTATGATGGGCATGTAGTTTTGTATAGCTTTGAGGAATGGCTCATTTGGGAAGGACTAATTGATGTCACAGAAGTATATGTTTCTCTTGGGTCTAGGTGAATCCGAAAAGAATGTCCATTAAAAGTTCTTCGAGACTTTGCAACGTCTGTGGGGCATTTGGCTTGGAAGCATTCAGTGTCTATTGGGATAAGATACATGAAGATAGTTTCCAATGAATGAATAGTAAATTGTCAATTATGTCATTTGGATTGATCCCTTATGGATCTAATAAATTATAGCAGAATGTGATGCTTCTAAAGAAGATCTAGGATTATAATTTTATTGCATTATATGTGGATGGATGCCTTTGAATTAAGTGGGGGAGAGAGGCTATGATCGGGATTACTCCACCTATGTCTTGGAGTTAGCGATCGTGGTCCCTACTTTGGAAACTTATTGGAGTTGCCTTTGAGGATAGATAATGTCTAATAATTATGAAGATCTAAACATTTATGTCATGAGGAGATGATCGTGTGTTAGAGGAAGCGAGTAAATCTGTTTTATGCATGTGGGGAGAGTATCTTTTAAGGAAAATGAGCATTTGTGCCGATAATTTGATATTGGGAGCCCTCGGATTAGACATATCTTCAATGCTTCGTAGGGAATGTTATAACGTAAACTGCAAGTAGGTTCCAATAACGGAGCAAATGGAATGTTGTGCTTTTAATTTGGGAAACAAAATTATACTTGGAGCTATACAATTATAAGATGAGGAGTCCTTATGGTCTTGTTTCATGGTTGTTAGCATGGCAATGATTTTGAAAATTTGGGTAATTATGAATCAGCTAACAAGGTCAGTCCGTTTATTATGAAATTAGATGATCCGATCGGAATGAATAAGGTGACTTGTGAGTATGACAACAGGATGATGAGTTGCTAAATGTTTGAGTTTTGAGGTTTCAATGATAACTTGAGGCTGTACCAAGTTTTGAGACAATTACTTTGATCATATTTCATATATTGGTTATAATCTGAGGATTTTGGATTTTGCTTTGGGCATATCGACATCCTTATGATTCTCTTGGGTTTATAATTACTATGCAACCTAGGTGTCTGATATGAACCAATAGATGAGATTTGCAAGTTGATTAGAGTATGCAAGTAAATGGTTAACCAGAGTGGCGTAGCGGTAGCATGTGGGCCCATGGCTTGAGGATTTCAAATAGGATTGAAATTCCATGTGATTGATCATTTTTTAGAATTAAGATGAATTGAAGTAGAAGTTCATTGGCCATTTGAGATATTAAAATAAGTCTGAGGAATAGCCAGTCTAATTTGGGTTGCCTTTAAATTTTGTAGATTATCATGAAATCTCCCTTACATTGATAGTCGAGGAAATCAGTAAGTGTTTAGGTTAAGTCATTCTAGAGATTAGGAATTTGTCTTGTAATAAGGCATCTTTGGATAAGTCATATAATTAAAGAGGTAGCATAGGATCGTGAAGAATGAATTCTGAAAAAATTCTCCCCAATTGTTGACTTTTGAGATTTGTTAAATTACGATGACAAAATTTCTATAAGTAGAGGAGATTATGATGTACTGGTTCCCGAACATCGTAGTTGCGGGTAATCGGGTTAATTTGATCAAGATTAAGTTTAATCCATGTAGGAGAATTAAGTTTCGGCATCGTGGGAGGTATTAACGAGGGAAGGCCGAACGGGCACCTTAGGCAGCGCCGCAAGCACCCAAAGTTGTTGGCCAGCGCCCGTTGGGCACTAAAAAAGGATTTGGGGCATTCGCTGCACGCCCAGCCGGTGCTCGAGCGTCGGTCAATGATTTAAAAGGCTACCGTGAGGGTTTTTGGGCATTTTCGGGCAATTCCGGGAGGAAGAGAGAGGGAAGCAGAGAAGAGAGAAAAGGAAAAATTTGAGGTTCCTGAGTTCGATTCCAAGATTGAGGCAGTTAGAGAAGTGATAGATTGGGGCGAGGCAAGTGAACCCATACTCTCCTCTTTCGTTTTCTTATACTTTCATTCCATTTTCTTTGGATATCCTCATTTCAATACCCGAATAAATTTATACTTTGTATTACCCATGACCTAAATATAAAAATATATCGATTTCATATCCGATTTGTAGGATTTGTGTGGATTTTCGCACCTAAAAATCCTAACCCGTGCTCGGACCGATTTCACCCGTTATATAAGAATTTCATACCAGAATTCATAGTTTTGACCAATGTTCGGACACAGAACCCAAAACTCACGCCCTGGATTATTTCACTAATTAAATCAAGATTTATGCATAAATTGGCCTTAGAATATTGTTCCCCATACCGTGAACATGTTAATTTATTAATCGGGTGTCCGAATTAGTAGTTTCACATGGTTTTATATTCACTTGAACCATAATCCGTGCCCCTTTAGGTTTTATCCGAATTAATCATACTTTATGCATGATCTAGCTTAGAAAATTATGTTGCATACTTCCGGGAAGGTATTTAATGTCTGAAAACTCTAAAGATGTGTTTGGCTCATTATGGTAAGAATTTCTTACAAGTTCCATGGCTTATAATAATTTATACACGTATTTTAAACACATTAATATGAAATATTCCAAAAATTATGTTATGAACCATTTGTCAGAAATTATCGATAGAAAGTTTTAAGATTCTATTTGGTTTAATGTAAAAAGTAATGCTTAAATTCTTTAAGATCCAAAGAAAATTATGCATAAAATCAATAACACGTAAGAATTTAAACTCACAAAGAATATAGAAATCTATATCGAAATATTCTTATGGAAAAGAATCTAATGTTTGAGAAAATTTTATGATTAAGTGATAGACTTATGAACTATTCATTGGAACGATGAACTGATTTGCTTATGAACCATTCTCCAACAGTGTGAGAACGAATAATTTTGTACTTAATAACAGAATTTTCTAATAAAATAAGGAATTAAGAACTTGGATTGGGGTTTATTAAACTTTGACATGCCATAAATATTACAGTGAAAACTCAAGAATTATTCTGGCTGTATATCCTGACTGTGCTTTATAGCGGGTGATATTCCTTGATATACCTTAATAAATTAAATAAATGGTCATTGTCTATTTTGGATCCGCTTGTAGCTATTGGCCTCGTCTATAGGGGTTATTTGTAGATAGCTTGCCTCTGGATTTTGAGTAAAAAGAGATGGCTTTTGATTGTGTATAAGCAAATATAATCCAAATTACGATCGACCGCTCATTTGTCAGTGAGGCCTCCTAACCCTTAGCCCCCAAACGAAATAAGTTTTCATTAGAAATTGACAACTAAGAAAAGACTAAGAAAATAAACTAAAGGAAATTAAAACAAATCATGAAAGCATTCCTTTTGAATCATGATTTATAGTCTCATATGTATCTCTATCCTTCATTTATGCATGATTATATTTTGAACATGAAATCATGCATGTCCTATATATATATATACGTACTTTGTTGAACTTTTGGCTCATCATTACTTTTTTTTTCCTTCAAGATGAGTATTAGTTGCACCCGATAAGGTAGGGTAGAAGATTTAAATTCGCTAGGCATTAAAGACGATGGCAGACGACCTTATAGATTCAATTTTGTAGCCCTGAGTTTTTTGATAGATTATTTTGTATTTCTAATAGATTTTGTTTTTTGATATATTCACATGATGATGATGATATAATCGTAGTATTATTTTTGCTGTATCGATAAATGTATATACTTTCGCAGGTGGTGATGGTTAGTTGGGTACCTAGTAGTATCTATTCTCAACCCACGTTATACCAGAGTTATGACGTTGGTGTCACATGAAGTTTTGTGACTCTGGATCCTATATTTGAGATATTGTGGCTTGATTATGTATACTGTAAATGATATTCACAGGTTTTGTATTTTACCGACGTTTGTATTATAGTCAAAACTCTACCAGATTTTCGGTTGAAAATATGGTACATCTTAAGGCATGCCCAAGAGATGCTCAAAGCACTTTTTTTAGAGGCACTTGTGCTCAAGGTGAGCCTGATGGGTGTTCGAGCATGCTCACAGTATAAAAATATATCGATACGTTTTTAGAATGAATCACTTATATTCTTTAGATTAAAGGGTGCCGTTAGTGAGAGAAAAAGAGAGAAAGAGAAAAAATAGAAAAAATAAAGATTCAAACATCCGGTTGAGTTTTGAATCAAATTACAATCTCCGACAATCCTAAGTAAGCTATTCTTAGAGTTAAAAAGAATATTTTATCGGTTATTTTTCTATTCTTTTGTCTCATACTCATTGTTATTCAGTTTGGTTGATAAAAGGTATTGAGTCCTTATATTATTGGAATTTGTGTAATTGAAATATTACATAGAGAAAATATTTTCAAACGAATTATCCTATAGTTTTTCTTTCTCATTCTAAAGGAAGTTTTTTATGTAAAAATTGAGTTTTACCTCATTATTTATGATTATTTTTTACTCATAGTATGTTGTCGAATATTTATTCGCAGTTTAAATAAATAGATCGTATCCAAACAAATGGTATCAGAGACACGATTAATGGTGTCGTGCATTAAGCCTATTTGAATTAATGGAGGTCAAGAACAAAATAGTTTGTTTGAATGGTATAAATTATGATATTTGAAGGAGTAAGATAAAAGATTTATTGTTTGTTAAACAATAAACCTTATGGTGTTTGATGTACAAAAGTTCGAATCAAAATCTAAGAAGAAATGAGCTTTTAAATATAACAAATTTATGGTTATATTCAATAATTTGCGATGAGACATGCTTAATAAGCTTTTGAATACGGATTACCATTATCAATATAACTCTAAACGGCATGGTGGCTCTAAAAATAGTAAAGGGAGTCGTGCTTAATAAGGAGATGAGACATTAATCACAGGAAACTTTTTCTTCAAACTTTGAAGTGTTAGTCTCCAAATCACAGAAAATGAATAAAAGGAATGGCCCTAAATCTAATGAGAAGAGTTTAAGCAAGTACTGATCGAGGTACCAAAAATTCGAGTGCCATCACTGTGATAAAAATGGGCAAATCAAGAGATATTGTTATAAGTGAAAGCGTGAAACTGTCGATAACAATGAGAAGAAATTCGACAAAACTTGAGATGAGAAAAAAACCTCAATTGTTACCAAGGATGATCTTTGGTTGGTATGTAAGGAGGATGAAGTGATTATTTTGGCGGATCACAAAACCAATTGGGTGGTGGACAATGATGTTTCGCTCCATGTCATGTCATAAGGGAATTCTTTACATCTTACACTCTTAGTGATTTTGGAGTATTAAAGATTAATAATAAAGGCACATTCCAAATTATCAACTGTGATGACGTGTTCCTTATCACCAATAATGGAACAAAGCTGCTATTAAGAGATGTTTGACACATCCTGAATATTCAGTTGAATTTTATTTCACCGGGCAAGCTCGAGACAAAGAATTTTACAACACATTTTGTGAAGGGCATGGAAACGGATTAGAGGATCTCTAATAGTAGCTTGGAAAAGAAAGTTTTCAGGTAGTATGTGTTGTAAGCCTAGATTTTTAGCTAAAGATGTGCATATTGTGAGAATTCTTCAAATTTATGGTACCGATAGTTAAGCCACATAAGTGAGAAATGGCTGAATTATTTAGTGAAGAAGGACTTCCTTTGGGATGTGAAGGAAGTGAAGCTAAAACTTATCCTCATTGCATGGCGAGGAAGTAATGGCAAGTTTCGTTCTGTAAAACTCATCCACAAAGAAGGTTGATCTTCTTGAGTTGGTCAACACCGACATATGTGGCCCTCTCAAGGTGAAAACATTCGAAGGAGTACTGTACTTTATTACTTTTATTGATAATTATTTAAGAAATTTGTGTGTATATCTATTGAAGTCAAAGGATATTGATGTCTTTGAATATTTTCACACCATGGTGGAGAGTCAAACGGAAAAGAAGTTGATGTGCATTCAAAGTGATAACGGCAAGGAGTATATTGGAGCATTTGACGTGTATTGTCGGACCCAGAGAATTTGGCACCAAAGAACTCCACTGAAGATACTGCAACTGAATGGTGTGACTAAACAAATGAATAGGACATTGATGGAGAGAGTTCGATATGTGCTTTTGGAAGCAAGGCTCCCTAGTTCATTTTGTGGGGAGCAATGAATATCGTAGCTCATGTTATCAACTTATTACTGAGCGGTTCACTGAATGAAAATGTTTCAGAAAATATGTGGTGTAGAAATGAAGTATCCTACAACCATTTGTGCTTGTTCAGGTACAAGACCATTGTTCACATCCATAAGGACAAAAGGTCCAAGTTAGAATCGAAGACAAAACAATGCATTTTTCTCGGTTATGGGAAAGATAATTTAGGATATCGATCCTACAATTTGATAGAGAAGATACTTGTTTGAACGAGGGATGTGGTGTTCGTTGAGAATGAGACAACTAAAGATACTGACAAAAAGGCAAACATTGTTTCCAACAATGACAGCAACCAGGTTTATGATACAAATCTTGAATCTTTGATACCGATGTCTATTTGTAATGAAGATAGTGATCAAGGCAATGTCAAAAGGAAAGAAGATCATAGGACTCCTACTCTTGATGATGGGGATGGTGCTGTTCATCATGATATTACTGAACCTATTGAGACCACTCCACTCCAACCATCCATGAGAGATCGAAGGCCTTCTATTCACCTATCGACTGATGAGTATGTCTTACTTTTTAATAGAGGGGAGCCCAAAAGATTTGATAAAGTTATAGAAGATGAGCACAAATTGAAATAGATGAAAGCCACACAAGATGAAATGAAGTCGTTGTAGGAAGATGAGATTTTTGCCTTGGTTGTGAAAATATCTTCAATTCGGGTTATGCTTGGATTGGTTTTGTTTTTTTACTTAGAAGTTGAACAATTAGATGTATGGACAGCATTTCTTTATGATGACCCTAAAGAGAAAATCTACATGGAGCAGTCAGAGAATTCCATGTTGAGGGAAGGAACGTTTACTGTGTCGTTTGAAGAAAAAAGCCTATACAAATTGAAGCAAATTTTGAGACAAATAGTACAATAAGTTCAAATCTATTATGGTAGGTCAATGTTATTGAAAGACTATTTCAGATAATTATTTTTTTATTCAAGGGTTTTCTGAAGATGATTTCATTACTTTCTATCTCTATGTAGATGATATGTTTATTGTTGGGTGCAATACTTCTCAAGTCACCGAATTAAAGTAATAGCTCGGGAAGTCCTTTACTATAAAGGAGTTGGAGCCAGCAAACTAAATTTTGAATATTAGAATATTTTACAATCATAAGGTAAGAAAGTTATGAATGTCCCAATAGAGCTATGTGGAGAAGGTATTTCAACATTTGAATATGGAGAAGTCGAAGCCAAGAAGCACTCCATTGGCCAATCATTTTAAATTGAGCAATCGGTAATACCCTTCCGTGTAGGATGAAAAGGCAAGCATGAGAGGCATATTCTATTTTTTGGGCGTGGGTAACTTGATGTATGCTATGGTGTATATAAGACCAGATATTGCTCAAACTATTAGAACGGTTACCTTTTTCTGTCAAATCTCGGTAAGTAGTATTGGTTCATGGTGAAATGAATATTGAGATATTTTTAATAAATTTCTAAACTGTGCTTATGTTTAGAAGCAACAAGTCACTTCTGATTGGGTATACTGATGCAGACATAGCGGACAATATCGACTTTTAGAAGTCTACCTTGGGGTATTTAGTCATGTTCGTCGAAGACCTTTTTCTTAGCAATATAAGTTGTAGAAGTGAGTTACTCTCTTGACCACTAATGCAAAATTTACTGTTGTGATCGAAACAAGTAAGGAGATGTTGTGAATAAAAAAATTCATCTGGGAACTCGGCTTCAAGTAAGAGCGATATATATTATTTTTTGATAATCAAAGTGTGATTCACTTTTGTAGAAACTCGTCATTTTATTCCAAATCAAAACACATTAATATGAGATACCATTTGATGCAAAATATTGTTAACTTGGAGTTGTTAATACTCAATAAGGTTAGAACCGGAGAGAATAGATCGGATATTATTACCAAAGTATTACAAAAGGGAAAGCTTGAGGTTTGTCGTACTATTGCTGGGATGATGATGACTGCCCCCACATAGTTATAAGAAAAAGTTTGTTGGGTTATGGGTCACTCCTGTGAGAATCCATACCCATTTGACATGTCGATCATATTACGAATGATGAATTTTTATGCGCTTAAAGAGGGTACGATCAAGGCCTAAAGCGTCGAATCCAATAACAATATACTTGAAGCGCACCTAAAGCACCATTTCTAGGAAGGGCGCACTCAAGGCACACCCAAGAGGCACCCAAGGCGCCGTTTCTAGAGGCACCCGCACTCAAAGCACCTCTAACAGGTACTTAAGCGCAGCTTGTAGTATAAAAATGTGTCAACATATTTATAGGGTGAATCACTTACATTTTTCAAACCAGAAGGCGTCGTTTGTGAAAGAAAAGAAAAGAAAAGAAAGAGAAAGAAAAAAGAGAAGATGAATAAAAAGAGAAGATGAATATTCGTATATTCGGTTAAATTGCGACTTAAGTTTCAGTTTTCACCTATCTTGGGTACGCTACTCTTGAAATTGATAAGAATGTTTTATCAGTTCTTTTTCTACTCTTTTGTCTTGTACTCATTGTTACTCGATATGGTTGATACAATGTATTAAATCATTGTATTATTAGGGTTTGTGTAACCAAGGTATTATATAGTGAATATATTTTCAGATGAATTATCTCATGATTTTTTCTCTTATTCTAAAGAGAGCTTTTCACATAAAATTTGTGTCTTGCTTCATTTTTTATAATTATTGTTTGCTCGTAGTGTGTTGTCAAATATTTTCTCCCGGTTTAAATAAGTAGGTCGTATCCCTATACAAATGGTTTACTAAATGGTTATTATATATTTTT
>JAODPA010014970.1:0-13317 GCA_025585075.1 Nepenthes mirabilis
TATTATGAAAATGTATGCTATATAATTACGTGTATATTAATAATGGAAGCGTAATAAATAGTTACATGTACGTGCTGCATTGTACAATTTATCCTACGGTGGAAGGACGAACTCTGCTCCTTCGAAAGGCGGCTTCGATGGATTCATCTTTGGCTATACTATCGGTCTTTCGTTTTGCTGGATCTGATCTCTTGAGCTGCTAAGCTTCAATCAGATCAATTATGGTTTAGATACTTTAAATTGGATTATTCTGTGACCAAAAAGAAAAGGTTAGGGTTTCGTTGTTGAAATAGATTCAAAGAAGTGGGAACGAGGAATTGGAGAGTCTAGGGCTTTTCTTCTCTCGAATTGGTGAGAGCTAGGGTTTGGTTCGGGACTGGGTGAGAGGGAATTAGGTTGGGATTGATGGTGGCCGAAGCTGAAACAGGGGAAAATGCATGGTTATTATGCATGGGCGGGAAGGTGAGAATGGGAGAGGAAGTCTGCACATGTGGTCGCGTGGCTTGACGACGACGACGACTGTAGTCCTTGATTGTGATGGTTCTTACGCTAATTCTTTCTACAAGGTATCGCCGTTGTGGCTCTTTTAGTTGCTGTTTCAGCTTCTTTTCACTGGTTCGTGAATTTCTGCTTGCTTAATAGGCTAGAGGTTGTTGGAGTGGGAAAAGCGAATGAGGCTGCTGTCAATTGAACGAGTATAATCTATTTAGGGCCTTTTATTAGTTCTGAAATTCAGGGCTGTTTTCTTGTATGAGATTGTACAATAGATTTGCTATATGCACTTACGTCCTGGGTTGCTGTTGGGTTATCAATGTTCTTAGTTGGTCATTGTGAGACGGTCTGTCATGAACGCAAAACGTTTCTGCGTCTTGTATGACCTTACGACCTTTTTTGTGAGTAAGATTTCCATTTCTTTGGGTCAATGCTCGTCATTTCCTTACTAATGGTGGGAATTGGGGTGCCCAAAGGCTGATCCCACGTAGATGCACAGAACAAATTCCATGGCTGTTCTTTTCACTGTGATATGGATTATTGCAGTGTAATACATTATCCAGCATCTTGTTGGATTAATTCTAGCAGCTGCACCTATTGTTCTGTTAATTTAGTCTTTTTCCCCATGGAATGGGGAGGAGAGGGGTGGAGAGAGAAGCATTTCCATGTTTCTTGATATTTTCTGAAGATTTGGAGGAATGTCTTCAGGCATGGAGTTGGTTGACTTTATTTGACTGACTTTGATTATATTCTTGATTTTTGTGATTTGATGCCTCTTCTCTAGAAATTAAGCATCACATACGTGGAGGCAACTTGTTATGACTGGACTGTTATGAGTTAGAGAATTTCTGGAGATAATTTGATAAAACTCTTTTAGGTCATCAGATATTAGAATGACTGTTTCAAGTTATCATAACTGGGCAGTTATAAGGTGCCATGGTGTTTATTGTTTTGGGGATATAGGGGTTGCACTTGTTTGACAAGAGCCCAAGTAATATCATTTTGGGATTATTGCCATTGAGCGATTCTTAAAGTTGACTAACCACAAGAAAATGATGCTTAAAAATGCAGCTAAGGTTATGTGTGAGGTGGGACTTTGTGAATCTAAAAGTGTTATTGAGGCAACTTTCCTCCATCCCCTATCATAGGATCATATTATTATCACCGGTTTTTCTTCCTGATATTATTTCAAAAATTTTGTTGGGTGACCTTTAAATTTTCTATTGTGACAAATGTCGCAGCACCCACCTGCAGCAACAAATGCTATTTCGATTATTTGGTTCTCTGAGTGTGTGGATTGACTTCACGGATTTCTTGTATCCAGGGCTTTGTCCCCTAGCAATTGCATTGTGCCAAACCCATCCTTTTTACCTCCGTCAGTGTATATCTCCCTCCCCATCTAACCACTAAACCTTGATTGAATGACTTCATCACTAGTTGGTCAGGGCTACCTCCCCATGTTTTGTCCTTTATAAACGGCAATATGTCTTCTTCTAATCTTCTCTGAATGTTACTTTTTCTTTACTTTCTTGCATAGAATGGTTCAATGTGCAGTTATTCATTACTGTTCCCTCCTCCCCAAAAGAAGCATTTGTATAGTATTATCATTTTCTTCTTAGGATCTCTTGTTTCATCTGCAGAAGATTTTTGGTGATGTTCATCAAGTGATCTAAACTAATGTTGAAATTAATAAATACAGGAAAACCATGTTCTGTAGTAGCACCTTGGCAAGTGACATTAAGTTCTAGTTTATGGCTTAGCATTACTAATACTGGTTGAAGCATTCCTCCTTGATATTTGAAGACTTCAACATAATATGTAAAAAATAACAACATAACATGCTAGTTTTAGAGATATGGTTTAGAGTTCGAGCTTGTCAAGCTTTGATAATAACTGGAATCATGTCCCTCTAGAGAAGTTATTTTGTATAGATGATTAGAATTGAAGTTATTTTGAAGACTTCAACATAATATGTAAAAAATAACAACATAACATGCTAGTTTTAGAGATATGGTTTAGAGTTCGAGCTTGTCAAGCTTTGATAATAACTGGAATCATGTCCCTCTAGAGAAGTTATTTTGTATAGATGATTAGAATTGAAGTAAGACGCACAAATACTTCTTCTGGACTAATATATTGGTGTCCAAAAACGTGGCCGAAATGCAACGACACGTGATAGAATATTATATTATTTTTCTTTTTGAATTCGACACATTCCAATATGTTTTGGACATGTTGGGATGCCGTAATATAAATTAGAAAAAATTGGAGCAAATTTTGTAATTTAGAAACAACTAAAAATCTAATTCTCATTGTCTTTTTTTTTCTTTATTATGTTCTATTTTAGTTTCATACACAGAGAGAGGATAGAGGCGATGCGGTAGAGCAAAGTACAAAGTGACCGATTAGGAGAGAGAAGAAATTAAAAAGTGTATTTTTATTACTAATTTAGTATAAAATAATATTTTGGATCAATTATATTTTCATATGAGATATCTATAAATAAATTATGATTTTCAATTAACATATTCTCAACGTTTCATGATCTTTTTTATTTTTTAGAAAAATAACATTTCAGCATATCGGCGTTGTATCCTGTTCCATGTTCATGTCTATGCTTTTTAGTAATCAAAGTAATGGGTAAGGGTAAAAGCGAATAGGACATTGAATCTATGGATGTGTTGAAAGGTTTATAACAACACCATAATTTGTTTGTTTACTTCTTTATCATAGATATTCATTCTCAGATTCATTTTAATGTAAATTGTTACTGTCCTATTATCAATTTGTTAAATGGGAATCTTTCAATGTTTTGTAGGATGGTCATAAGATTAGTGTTGGTGACTGTGCTCTCTTCGAACCGCCCCATGACTCCCTGCCTTTTATAGGAATAATTCGTTGGCTAACATCAGATAAAAAAAATAATTCAAAGCTAGGAGTAAATTGGCTTTATCGACCTTCTGAAGTTAAGCTTGGGAAAGGTGTTGCACTTGAAGCTGCGCTAAACGAAGTTTTTTACTCATTTCACCGGGATGTGATCCCCTATGCATCTTTACTCCATCCTTGTAAAGTAGCATTTTTGCCCCGAAGTGTTGAACTTCCATCGGGGGTCTCTTCGTTTTTGTGTCGCCGAGTTTATGACATTGCAAACAAGTGTTTGTGGTGGCTAACAGATCAGGACTATATTAATGTGAGTTTCACCTACTGCTGCTTGTCTCAAAACATAGCAATCGCATATTGCTTTTCACACTCTCTTCTGCTTACTTTTATGTGGTTGATCTGTTGTGTCTCCAGGATAGGCAAGAAGAAGTCGACCAATTGTTACATAAAACACAAGCGCAAATGCATGCAGCGGTTCAACAACAGCAAAGTATTCAATCTCCAAAATCATTGAATGGTCCAACAGCAACATCTCTGTTAAAACAAAATCCAGAGAGCATGCAGAACAGTACCAACTTTTCTTCCCAAACGAAGAGAAAGAAGAAGGATCATGGTGATCAGTCTACTGAACCCATTAAACGAGAACATGCTTTAAGATCAGATAATGAAGATTCTGGTCAGTTGAGGTCAGAAAGCATGCTTAAATTTGAAATTGCCAAACTGGCCAAGAAAGGGGGGCTTGTAGATTCTGAAGCGGTAGAGAGACTGGTTCAACTCATGCAGGCTGAGAAACCTGAAAAGAAAATAGACTTTGCTTGCCGGTCCATGCTTGTTGGTATTATATCTGCTACAGAAAAGTTTGACTGCCTTGGTCAATTTGTGCAACTCAGGGGTTTGCCTGTTTTAGATGAATGGCTTCAGGAGGTCCATAAGGGAAAAGGTGGTGATTCTAGTAGCCCCATAGATGGTGATAAATCTTTGGATGATTTTGTATTGGTTTTACTTCGTGCACTAGATAAGCTGCCTGTAAATCTTAATGCTTTACAAACCTGTAACATTGGCAGATCTGTTAATCATTTGCGTTCATATAAGAACTCAGAAATTCAGAAGAAAGCAAGGAGCTTAGTGGACACATGGAAGAAGCGTGTTGAAGCAGAAATTCATATCAATGATGCAAAGTCTGGTTCAACTCAAGCTGTTCCATGGCCCACCAGGTCCTCGCGACATGAAGCTTCCCATGTTGGGAATTGGCACTTCATTGGATCTTTTGAGGCTGCCACGAGGAGCTTAGTTACACAACTTTCTTCCTCAAAATTTGCTTCAGTAAAGCTCATCTCAGGAGAAACTACTCCTAAAGCTGCATCTGTATCTCCGGGGACCCAAAAACCTACATCATCACCTGCATCAACAACTTCCAACGTTAAGGATGGGCAAACCAGGATAGCTGTTGCTGATGGCAGCTCTAGTCCTTTCCAGGCAATGGCAAGAGAAGAGAGAAGCAGTTCTTGT
This sequence comes from Nepenthes mirabilis, assembly GCA_025585075.1. NCBI lineage: Eukaryota > Viridiplantae > Streptophyta > Magnoliopsida > Caryophyllales > Nepenthaceae > Nepenthes > Nepenthes mirabilis. Next base: position 4,882 of record JAODPA010014970.1, read on the forward strand.
CAGTCCCACATTAGCCAATGCTCAAGTGACCTTGCCAGAAATGCAGTTCCATCTGGAAAGGAAGATGCAAGGAGCTCTACTGCTGGATCAAGGAGTATGAATAAGATCACAAATAGTGGTTCCATGCATAAAAAACCAGGAAATAGTCTTCAAGGGACACCGGTTAATGTTGTTCACAGGGAATCTGGATCAAGTCAAAACTCTTCCTTGGCCAGGATTTCAGCTTCAGAAAAGTTGTCACAGTCTGTGATAACATGTGAAAGTAATATTGACACTCATGTTGTGGAAAGTATCAATCGTAAGCTAATAGTTAAGATTCCTAATCCTAACCAAGGCTGCAGTCATTCTCCGATCATCAACGGCGGACCTATAGAGGACCCTTCTGGCAGAAATAGCAGAGCTTCTTCTCCAGATCTTTCTGAGAAGCATGAACAGTCAGATATCCATTTGAGGGAAAAGAGTGAGAATCACCAGGGAGATGGCCTGCCGGCTGCTCCACCAGACAAAAGGCACAGTCGGCCTGGCCGTGACGCAGCAAAGTCACCAGATGTTTCTCAAATTGCCAACTTGTCCTCAGGAAACGGAATGGAATCTAGAAAATCTATTGATTCTTCTTTCAGCTCCATAAATGTTTTAATAGAAAGCTGTATAAAGCCTACAGAAGCTACTGCATCAGCTGCAGTGGGGGATGATGCTGGAATGAATCTGCTTGCTAGTGTAGCTGCTAGAGTAATGTGCGGGGATGGTACTGTTTCTCCAACTCTTTTGCCACAAAGAAAAGATGTTGTAGTGGACAACAGTTGTGCTGACTATGATGGTAAAGTTAGACAAACATACCATGATAACTTTTATGTGGACTGGTATGGTCAAACGATGTTGCTAATGTTCTTTTGGGAAACCTAATATTGTTGCAGGTATTTCACAGGTTAATGATCGCAAACTCAGAAGATATTCAAGTATGTCCGGTGAGGATTTGCAGCAAAATAGAATCCCCAGCATGAATACCAATGGACATTTGGATAAATCTGTGGCTGATGCTTGTATGCCTGCATCTCTTGCATGCACAGTAAAAACGAATGGCAGTGGTGGAGTTGCTGGACAGTTTCAGATAAAGAATGTAGGAGTTACAGATGAGAGTCATGACCGAGTACCAGATACAAGGCAGAGATCTGATAGTTCTTTGGCAGACGAAGGTAAGATCAAGGAAAACCCTCCTCATAAAGAAACTCAAAAGAGACCTCCAGAAGAATTGTCATCATTTCCTTCACCCAATTTTGAAACTGAGATATATAATGCTAACCATAAACTGAATGATAATCTCCCGGTAATGCATCAGCCACCTTCTTTGGATGCATGTTCTGAATCAATTAGTACAAATGAGCAACCAATGGTTTCTTCTGCTGCACGTGAAGATTTGGACACAGAAAATTCTGGTGTAAGGAAAGCTGAAATTACTGACAACATAGATTCCTGTAGTCATGTTGATCTGGGTGGGATGCAAGAAAATTATAATTCCCAGACTCCACTGAAAGAACAATCTGATTTTTGTTCTGTTGCATCTTATCAAAAGACTATGAGTAAGGATGAGAATCTACAAAGTAAAGGGACAGTTAATGTTCATTCTGGCCAGTCAGCCATCCAGATTAGCTCCTCTGCATTTGTTGCCCATGATAGGGAACAACATTTGAGCACCAAAGATTCTAATATGGTAGTTAAATATGAGGAACATGATGAATCTACATCCAGGAACGCAGATGCTTGTTCCTTATCTCCTGCAGGAGTTTCAGAGATGGATGCGAAGCTTGAATTTGATTTGAATGAAGGCTTAGATGATGGGAAGAATGGAGAGCCAGCTAACTTACTGGCACCTTGCTGTCTAGCTTCTGTGTCTGTGATCAGCCCCTTGCATTTTCCTGTTTCTTCTGCAGCCGACAGTCTACCTGCTTGCATTACTGTGGCTGCTCCTGCAAGGGGGCCATTTGTTCCTCCCAAAGATCTATTAAGAAATAAAAGTGAACTTCAATGGAAAGGATCAGCTGCCACTAGTGCATTTCACCCTGCAGAGCCCAGAATGGGTATTGAGATGCCTTTAGGTACATGCAAGGCCAGTCTCCCTGATGCTACTGATTGCAAACAAGCTCGGCCTCTGGATATTGACCTGAATGTAGTTGATGAAAGGATTCTGCAGGACATTGGCTTTCAAAATACTACTCAGGAGATGGATAATAAATCAGATAATAAGAATGGTTGTTGCTTGACCAATGTGTTAATGGGTTCAGCATCCCTACTTTGTTGTCGAGGATTTGACCTAGATTTAAATAGAATCGATGAAGCTTCAGAATTGGGACAGCAGTCCCCGCCCAATGTCCGGAGATTTGAATTCTCTGCTTCTCCCATTAAATCATTGTCACGTGATTTTGATTTGAATAATGGGCCTGCAGTTGATGAATTAACGGTTGAACCATCATTGTATAGCCAACATACACGAGGGGACCTTCCTGTACAGCCTCCATTTGGACTGAGAATGAATTCCACTGGAATGGGAAACCTCTCCACATGGTCTCTTCCTGGAGCTACGTATTCGGCAGTCACGACTCCATCAGTGTTTCCTGATATTGGGCTGCGGCCTTTTCCTAGTGTTGGGATAGGAGGTGGCCAACAAGGAATTTTGGGTGGTCCAAACACGAATATGTCATTTAACTCTGATGCATACAGGGGATCAATGTTGTCTTCATCACCTGCTTTGCCTTTTCCCTCTGCCTCATTTCAGTACTCAGTCTTCCCTTTCGGGACTAGTTTTCCTCTGCCCACATGCACTTTATCGGTTGGCTCAGCTGCATTCTTGGATCCATTATCTGGTGGGCAGCTTTGTCCCCCAACTGTCCCAACACAATTGTTAGGGGCTTCTGCTGTTTCATCCCAATATCCTCGCCATTGCATCGGTAGTCTTACAGGTGTTATCAATAAAGTAGGTGCCGAGAACAGTCAGAAATGGGGAAGACGACAAAGTCTAGATCTCAATTCTGGCCCTGAGTGTCCTGATGTTGGAGGGAGGGATGATGTGCAGTCCTTGGCACCAAGACAGCTCCTTGCTGTCAGTTCTCAGGCACTACTGGAGGAGCAATCAAGGATGTATCGTGTTTCCAGTAGTGTTTTGAAGAGGAAGGAACCCGAGGGAGGATGGGATACAGATAGGCTTGGCTACAAGCAATCATCATGGCAGTAGGAACACAGCACAGCACCGTTAGAAGCTTGCGTAAGTTTTCCTCCTTTGCATATTTTCTTTACCTTCTTTATGCTTCTGTATGTTTTTAGATTTTTGAATCTGCCAAGAGCCAACCGATAGACAGATAGGAGGCAATTACTAAGCAGATGATTATGATGGAAAGAAGATAATAGGAGTCTGAAATCTTGTTAGTGCCTTGGAAGTTAAACTGTATAGAAATGGGACTTGTTGGCCTATCTTGGTTCTCTGTATAGATGGTATATGGTAAACTGCTGTATCAACAATATAGGGTAGCCTTTTGCCAGAATAGGTTGAGTGGGGAGTAGAATCTTATATCCTTTTACCCTTTGTTTGATTCTAGCAGATTTTGAGAGGGGAAAATCTGAAGGGAGAATGGAAAGGAATGATAATTGTGAGGGATTTGGTGGGAGGGCTTCCTTTCATTTTTTGGCTGTATTTGATATGCTTTGCACGTGCAATTCATTGAGTTATACAAAGAAAGGGTACTCCAATGCACAAAACTTTCCACATCGAAAGTTCTGGGAGGGTCAAATTTTTGCATCTTTACCCGCGGTATCAATATTACAATGGAGCAATCATACCATTCGTTAAATCTTAACTGCAATGTCTAAGTAACAATATTAAATAAATGGGTTACAATTGATGACCAGTATGGTAGATTTGTTTAAATTATTTTTTACCACAGTAATTTGTTTTATAGTTCCCTATTGTTAGGCTTTCATATATGGTCCAGATATTGCTGTGTTGCATCATTTGTTTAAATTACTCGTGGCTCTGTTCTTCAGCACAATCACCGCAGCAAAAACAGGAATAATCTATGTTTGATTGTGCTTATTTTACCATGTAATTTTTACATTTTGTGGGCTTTTCTCCATCCAGATCATATCCATCTACTATTTTAATACTCATTGTCTGTCTCCATACTTTCCCAATCTTCTTGCATAGATTTCAAGGATTGAAAATCATATCAATATGAGGGTGGACAAATTACCACTAATTTCAGAGTGAAATCAAGCATCCTGTACCTGTTTAAACACTGCCTGTGCCTGCTATTTTTTGACATCTGTTTTTGTGAATTTCCATCAGATATTACTGAACATTGATCATTTCAACCTGTGACATTTCATCACTTTTTAAGAGAGATAAGCTTCATATTTATGAGAGACCCCATGAATACTCAACCTGTGGTAATCTTCTCCCTCCATTTCTTGGTTGCCGAATGGTGCATATAAGAAAGACATGGAATATTTCTCCAGCATTTCTATTTTTTTACAGTCACAAATTTCTGAACTTTCCACATCACCCCCTGGGTTTTCCATTCCATTTCTCCCTAAGTAGAGGGTGACTAGTGATCTGGACCCTTTCCTTCTAGTTGAATTTCACTTTGACACGTTTTTCTTGTATTTCCAGTTTATAGGATGTATCAATGGGACTCTCAGGAAGTCATCATCTACGTGTTCACTTTCAGAGGGTTGGTGAGTATTTGGCTGTTTAAGTAAGCAAGTCAGGCCCTTCCCTGCTGTATGATTCCAGTTTTTACTTAAAATAAATACTGTATGGGTTCTGCAATTTTCCTACTTTGTTGTTGACAGACCGGAAAATGTGCCTCTGTTGCCCAAATACTCAACCAATTTGCACCACTTTTAGATACAAACGGTCCTACATCATTCGCTCATTTTACACCGTCTAGCAATGGATGTTGAATATGTTTACATGATCAAAGCCAAGTTGCTTTGCATACTTGCTGCTCTAAATTTCCCTATCACCTCCTGCTTTTTAGTGTCCCTCTTGGGTTCCCATTATATGAAGGGAAGTTGGAACCAAATTGTGTTGCTGCAGCCTACATTTTCTTTATCTAGCATGGTTTTGTAGGTGTGGCTGTTATTGGATTCTGCCTTACCAACATCAGTTCAACCTCAAAATTTCATCTATTGATTATTTTGAACACAGAGTGTGTTTCTTTCCATAGATTATTTTGAACAAAAATTCTTATGTTTTTGCCTTTTTCCCTGCTTTTCATCAGCCACTTTATCTCTGCTCTTGGGTTTATTATTTCTATCTGTTATTCTTCTTTTGCATGGTATTTGTTACACCTATTTACTAGTGATTGACATATCTTGTGACAATGTTGTGTATTTTGTGTTTATTCTGTCGAAATTAAGTGTCTGGCTGGTCGTGTGAAGATGGCTCAAATATCAAAATTTTAGTGGAGAATTTCTCTGGGATGAAAGACAGGTTTTTTCCCCTACTATACACGTCCCTGAGACCACTTTGACTGACTAACACTTATCATTGTGACTGGAGCTTGGGTGGAAAAGAAGTTTTCCCACTACCCACTCATATGAAACAACTTCAACCAAGCCATTTATTTACTAATTATCACTTAACTTCTCTGAAGTACGGCTCAAATCTTTAAAGTTCATTGAAGCACTATCTTTTGGAAAAGTCACAAATCCTTTGAGATATTTTCATATTACAATGATGGTTTGGACTTGAAGCTTTCAAAATCCTTCAACCACAACCTTTGAATGCAATCCTAACCTATTAGCCTTCAAAGTTCTGTCAATTACAAGGACTTGGAAGTTCTGCAGTCGGGAAAATTTTTTAGTCATTGAAGGAAGATCCAAGAAGTCCGTATCCGTTGTTTGGTGACCAAATCCAAGGAGTCATGTGTCAAGAAGAGTCGGCTATGGCCTATCTTGTTCATACTATCTGGCTAAGAAGCATAGATGCTCCCTCAGGGTTAAAGTATCGGTGTCCGACATGTATTGAACACATTCTCCCAACACATGTCAAACTCCGACACGTGTCCAAATCTTTTAAAATTCCAACATGCACTAACATGTTCAAACACGTTTTCGTTCAACATTTTTGCCTATATTTTGTATATTTCAACAATTATAAAATAAAAAGTAGTAAAATTAAAATGTGGATAATAAATATATAAAATTTACCAGATTAAGTTTTGTCTTTATTAAGTTATATCATTAATATTATTATCTTGTAATAGCTTGTTGAAGATGCATGCTATGATGTAACTTANTTATTATTATTTATTAATTTAGTATAAAATAGTGTTATTAATTAATTAGAAAAATAATAAACAATGCTTTTGGTTAACATATCCCTCAGCCTGTCTTGTCCTCATTTCTAAAAAAAAAAAACATGTTAGTGTGTCGGTATCCATGTCACATGTCCATCTTCATGCTTCTTAGTTATCTGGGTTTGTCTTTGATTTTTTTAGTTGTCTTTCACTTTCTCTTCGTTAATAAGCTGGGGTGCTTTGTTCTTTAATGTAAATTTTCAATTATCTCATTGTGGTATGATTATCCTATTCTATGGCTTTGGATTGAGTCTACATCACTGTTTCTCAGTATTGTTGTCCAATTTGCAAAATATTGGATAAATAAAAAGATTTGGGGTGTTTTTATTTTTTTGGTCAACTGAAGTAATCAATCAATGTTTCATGTGGTTCCTTTTTATGCAGCTGATGCTCAAAACTCAACGCCAAACATACATAGAAGAACAAAAAAAAAAGTTGCCAATAGTCGGGCATTGTAGCTGCAGAAACCACTGATTGATTTTCATGGCAGCCAAAATTTGTGTCTTTCCAAGTTCTCAAATCTTCTTCCTATGCCTGCATGTTGTCTGAAATTTTCATATACTGATTGATTTTCACGGTAGCAAAAATTTCCATCTTTGCAACTCGTTTTCAAGTCTTCTTCCTATCTGCATGGTTTCTGCTCTTAATGTTTGCTGAAATTTAGAATCACTGTTTGATTTTCATGGTAGCAGAAATTTCAATGTTTGCAAATGGTTTCCAAGTCGTCTTCATATATCTGCATGTTTGCTGCTCTTAATGTTTGCTGAAATTTCTATGGTGGGCTGTTTCTGAGGCTGCCCCGTTGGCTTTTGGCGGCTGATTCCTGAGGATCTGTCTATTGTTTTCTTGATTGCAGATGCTAAAACTATACATCAGGACAAGTTTTGGTTCTTTCCAACTGCTAGCTGAGCATCCTGAAAAGCCTCTTGCCAGAACATAATGTTCAGGCAGAGGCTTTATGCCATAGTTTCTGGGTTCAAAGCTGCATCATTGGCTGGTGGAGTCATGTGGTAAATGTTTTGCTTTCGGCATTATATTTATGTTAATCTATTAAGTAGACGGTTTAATTAAATTGGTTTTCAAGTTGAGACCCTTTTCTTAAGCCTGTAACTATTGTTGGGTTCTGTTATGGTCATTTGAAATAGGAGGTTTCCTCTTCCTTCCAAGGTGATAGAGGGTAAATATTAATATTTTAATGTATTCATTTAGTATTAATCTCCCCTGATATAAGAATAAATTTTAATTGTCGGAAAGACCAGGGAGCTTTCTATTTCGGAGGACCATAGCAAAACCTCTATTGTGAGATGATTCATGTGAAAGTAACTTTTTCTGTTGAAAAAGGATGCTTACAAGTTTGGGTTTTGATGCATTTTCCTCCATTCTGCTTTCAGATGAGTTTTAGAATAATGATCAGGTTCTATTGTAATATAAAGGTTACAGATTTTCATCGTTTTACATTGCATTGGGAAAGTGTGTTTTGAGGGTATCTATTTTTATGTAGATTATAATATGGATGGATGGATGGATGGAACGCGTAACACCAATGGGTGTTCTCCTAGCGCTACCCATTGAGGAGGGATAAATCATCATTTGACAATACAATGAAAAGGATTATATTAAAATATAATCATCTTTGATATTTTTTCAATTCTAAAATCTTGCCCATTTGATCTAATGGTCATATTAAAAAGGTAGGATCCCTATTTTTCATTGAGACGGGAAAATATTTTGCATGGATCTAATGGTATGAATTAAAGCAGAGGGGTGCTGCCATGAAATAATACGCTAGAGCAAACAGAGGCCGTCTGCCACCCCAAAAAACAGAGCAACAAAATTAAGAGAAAAATACTTCTAGAATAACGTATTTTTGAACATTGACGATGAGATGGCAATTCAGTAAGATATGAAGCAAACAGGACACAGATTATGCTGTAGAAAATCAGAGAACATGGCATTAACATAACCACTCAGTATGCTTGATAGAGAAATTTCACCTGTCAAATTTGGAAAATATTATACACTGGGATAAATACATACTTACCAAAAAATAGAGGTATGTGATGTTTTTGTATATATATATATATAT
>JAODPA010014981.1:0-13315 GCA_025585075.1 Nepenthes mirabilis
CACGTCTTATTCATCTTCAGGGTAATTCTTACCTTTATTTTTGATAACATTTTAAATTAGATGGTTCTCACTAACTTTTAGGAGATCGAGATTTGAAAGAATATTGCTAGGAAGTTATTTTTAGAGTGATAAAACTAGTTTTATATTTTTGATGGGTATACCGTAACTGGGCTGGTTCAACGGTCAAAGAAGGCCCAAATAGCCTGTTGGACGGCCAACTCTAATGTTGGCATAACAGGAGGTGAATGCCCAAATCCTGAAAGGTCCAAACACTCGTCTGACTGTCAACGTCAACGTTGACCGACTAAGACACAGGCAGGCGGCCAACTCGCGCCCAAAACGGTCAACCCGAGAGTTGACCAGAATCACTGTAGCAACAGGCCAAAAATAAAAAGGCTTTTCACGGGCCTGGCGCACTTGAGCTCACGATCCAGCAGACGGCCAGCAACGGCTCTTTCCCTGACCAGCGCCTTCTACAAACTCAGCCAACACCCAAAAAAGATATTGACAAAATTAACGTCATTCCCATAAGGAAGGCATCAGATTTTTCCAACCTCCTACCAACTAGGGCTCTCCAATGATAGAATGCATGGAAGGAAGGTGAGTAATTTAGAAAGTCGCTGACCGCCAGAAAGGGAAGCAATCTCAGTAAGTTTGGCAACTCGCGCCTCCCTGTAGAAGGAAGGTCATCCAGAATGACGTAGGGGAACACACCTTCCAACCAAGGAAGATCACCCTGCCACCGTTTAAGTAAGCCCTAGAATCCTCATTCAGGGCATGCAAACTTCTACTCACACAACGTCTGCAATGACAACTAAGACACAGACATATAGATCTCTGTTCTCTACTGACACTCAAAATACCCAAGGCATACAAACGTGCTTCTTACAGCCGTTTACTGCTTTCCCACCATCCAAATTTAAGAAGACAGCCTTGCCTCTCTTTCATCTTGAGATCCACACACTCTTGCACTCCATCTTTCAATTCTCAATTCCAGTTACCTTCCTAGTTCTCGAAGGCTGTTTATTGACTTGAGCGTTAGAGTATTTTCGGTGGGATAACTTTTTGCCAACACACTAACCTCCTGTTCGTTTTAGTGGTGTGCAGGATCCAAACTCAATGAACGAAGTTAGAACTAGGAAAAGTGGATCAGCTCGAATCTGATCGAAGTTTGGATCTAAGGATGCATCATTGGCACCGTCTGTGGGAAGCGCTTACAGAAAGCCAACCACAATTCCTCACAACGCTCTCTTTTTGCTACCAGATTCATCTGCAATAGTGAATAAGAGAGCTCAAGCTAACAATCCCGCTATGGACGCCATTTCTCCCAACCAGGACCACGCTGTTGGTATCCTTGTCAACGGGACGACAGGTGGGGCGCCAGCGCCTTTTTTTCAGCGATTGATGGAGCAGATACAAATCAATAACCGTCTGCTCCAAATACTCTGTTCTCGACACGAGCAGCCATAGAAGGTGGCTCCCCCAGCAACCGTCCCTGCACCGGCCACCAAAAAAGGTCGCCAGAGGAAAAAGAAGCCGGTCAGAAGGCTCGAGAGGTTGACAAATAATCCAATCCCAACCTCTTCACGCGCTTCAAGCCAGAACAAGCCTGAAGATCTCTCTGGGAGCACAACGCCGGGAGAAAGTCCGGAGAGAAGAAATCCCCGATACTCTCGCGTAGAAAATGGAAACTCAGTCCAGGAGCGAGCCTCCAGGACTGCTAGGTTCGCTGGAGACAGTAGCCGGCCGGTTACTGAACCCTGTGGGGACAAAACAGAGTTGAGAGCTTACCTCAACTCTAAAAGATCTACTAACACTGCTCGCGCAGATCCACGGATGGATAAGATTTGAAACCGCGTGTTCAAGGACGATGAGCACGATGTTGACCTTGACAGATCTCCTTTCACAACAAAGATCCTAACCCGTTTACTGCCGACCAAGTTCAAGATGTCTTCCCTTGACTCATACGATGGGAGCAGTGACTCAATTGACCATCTAGATCACTTCTGCACCCATCTGAGTCTATAAGGGTTGGAAGACTCAACAATGTGCTGCTGCTTCGCGCTCACGCTGAAGAGAGACGCTCGCATCTGGTTTCATCACCTCCCTTCAGGCACCATCAGCAGCTTTCGGGAGCTCATAGATCTCTTCCTGACTTAGTACACCTCGAGTCGATGGAAAAAGAAGCAACCGTGGCACCTCTCCCACATCAAGCAGAAGTCAGGAGAGACCCGCGGCGATTTCTGGACCATTTTGTTGGAGAGGCCAGGTGGATTTCCCGTATCATGGAGGAGATGAAACTGGGAAGTTTCATCTCCACACTGACCTACGGGGACTTCTTCAAGCATTTGCCCCATGAGAATCCCAAGATCTTCCGGGAGGCAGAGTCAATCACCTGAGCTTACGCAACGGCAGAGGAGGCCAACGAAGCAAAATACCCAGAAAAGGCAGATCAGCCTCGATCATTCCCTAGAGAGAAAAAAAGAAAATACAACGATAGTGATCACTCCCGCCGGAAGCAGTATAGAATTGGGCCGTCAGAACGTAGAGATTATGGGCCCACCAGCTTTACGCCCCTGACAGACACACGCTCAAATGTCCTCATGTAAATCTGCGAAAAAAAATTCCTAAAGTGGCAAAAACCACTGAAAAATGACACGGAGAACCAGTCGAAATATTGCGCCTTCCACTTCTCTGCTGGACATTCTACTGAAGATTGCAAGACGCTGCAGAGAGCGATTGAGGAGCTGATTCGCAGGGGCACCTTACCAAGTTCGTCAAGGGTCCTGGGCAGAATTCTAGAGCAGCTGGCGGAGAAGGGCAGAAGTTGTCTCCTCCCTGAAATCGGGTTACAGTAGGGGTTGTTAATATAGTCACCACCCGACCTGCCAAAAACCAAGCCGATGACATGAAACAGCAGACTGGAAGGAAGAAGCAGCATACGGTGGACAACTCCATTAGCTTTAATTATGATGATTTAACTCATGTAATGTCCCCCATGCTGACCCCCTTGTTGCATCCCTGCTCGTTTCAGATGGTAGTATCGACTACCAGTTGAAACAAGTGTTTATTAATAATGGTAGTTGAAAGGATTTGTTTAATGATTTAACTAGGCTTAAAAAAATCAATTAAAACCTGTCGAAGGCCCATTGTATGGCCTTGACAACGAGCAAGTGCTGTCCAAGGGACTATCCAACTAGAGGTCACTTTGAGCACATATCCAAAAATAGCGAGTTGAACATTTACCTTCTTGATAGTCGACCTGCCCTCTATTTATAACGCCATACTAGGCAAGCCGTGCTTAACAGCGTTCGGGCAGTCACCTCGATTCCACACCTCAAGATGAAGTTTCCAACGCATTCCGGTGTAGCAAATGTGTTAGACGACCAAGTTACTAGGCAGACATGCTACATGTCCCAGGTTGCCCCTAGCGGCAGCACAAGAACAGTTGGAAAACTCGATCATCGAGAAGAGATAACCCTGCAGCAAGTGCAGTCTAGCAAAACCACAGATCTAGTCCCACTGAACCAGAAGGAATCGAAAAGATGTGTATAGATCGGCGGCTCACTCGCCGGAACACTGCGTGATGAGTTGATCACGTTCTTGCAATAGAACGCTAATATTTTGCGTGGACTCCGACAGACATGTCTGGGATTTCGACTGAGGTGATGGTCCACAAGTTGGGGGTTGATCTCGGCTGGAAGCTTGTCAGGCAGAAGCGGAGAAACCACTCCGTAGAAAAGTTAATCGTCATCCGGGAGGAAGTGAAGAAACTACTGGACGTAGGATTTATTGAGAAGTCTACTACCTGGATTGGCTCTCTAACGTTGTCCTGGTGAAGAAAAGTAATGGAAAATGGCGGATATACGTTGATTTTACCGTTGTTAACAAAGCCTGCCCAAATGACAGCTTTTCGTTACCCAGGATCGACCTGTTGGTTGACTCGACAGTCGGACATGAACTGTTAAATTTCATGTACGCCTATTTGGGTTACAACCAAATCCGGATGAGTCCAGAGGACGAGGAGCATACCTCGTTCATGATGGAGTAAGGCACCTACTGCTAAAAAGTGATGCCCTTCGGATTAAAAAACGTTGGAGTAACCTATCAACGACTGGTCAACAAGATGTTTGAAAAACAGATCGGCCGCAACATGGAGGTTTACGTCGACGACATGCTCATCAAGAGCAAAGTCACTAGCAACCACATCCACAACCTGGCAGAGTCGTTTGAGGTGCTCCGCAAGCATCACATGAAACTGAACCATGCTAAGTGTGTCTTCGGGGTAACCTCCGGTAAATTCTTGGGTTTCATCATCTCCCAATGGGGAATTGAGATAAACCCAGAGAAGATTAAGGCCTTTGCAGACATGGCTCCCCCGCGAAGCGTAAAGGATATTCAGCGATTGACTGAACGGCTAGCAGCATTGTCCTATTTCCTCGCGAAATCCGGCGACAAGTACTAGCTCTTTTTTATGGCCCTAAGAGGGACAAAATCCAACGGGTTTCAATGGACAGTAGATTACCAGACAGCTTTCGATGAATTAAAGGGGTATCTGGCCAACCCGCCGTTGCTGGTGTCATCCAAGGGCGGAGAAGAGCAGTATCTTTACCTGGCAGTGTCGGAAGCATCCCTCAGTTCTGTCCTCATATGCCAAGACTCCGACACTCAATGGTCGATCTACTACGTAAGTAAAATGTTGATCAGCTCAGAGACCCGTTACTCGCGCGCAGAAAAACTGGCCTTAACACTTATATTCTCTACTCGAAAGTTAAGGCCATACTTTTAAGCGCACCGTGTAGTGGTCCTCACAGACCAGCCTCTAAAAAATATATTTCAGAAACCCGACGTTTCTGGACGGTTGGTAAAATGGGCTATCGATTTGGACGAGTTCGACATCAAATTTCGGCCCAAACCTACTATAAAAGCGTAGGCCCTGGCTGACTTCATCGCTAAAACCATGACCCCAGTTCTCGAAGAGCAACTTGCAGAAAGCGCGGTAAAACTTGACGGAGTTTCAGAATGGAGTGGCGCTGGAGTAGTCCTCACGACTCCAAACGGGTTTGAAGTGAAGTATTCCCTCAAATTAGATTTTTCGCCAACCAATAACGTTGCCGAATACGAGGCCCTATTAGCCGAATTACGATTAGCCAAGGAGTGCTCTGCCAAGAGGTTGGCGGTCTACAGTAACTCTGAACTAATCGTTAACCAGGTCAACGGAGATTTCGAGGTAAGCAACCCTCACCTGGCCAAGTACTTGGCAAAGGCGAGAGAAACCACCCAGGGTTTCGATAAACTAACCCTAGTTCTTGCTCCCAAAACTGAAAATTGGAAGGCATACTAGCTGGTTAGAGCCGCTGCAGGTAAAAATCCAGAACAATACTCAAGAGATATGAGAGAGATTCTGAATGCTCCCAACATAGAGAAATAGGAGGCGATGCAGATTTTCGAAGCAAAAAACTGGATGACGCCCTACCTTAACTATCTGGTTCACGGATCATTGTTAGAAGATGCAGAGAAGGCTAAGCGAATTAAAAAGACAGCCGGTTGGTACACTGTTGTTGACGGGCGGCTATATCGTCGTGGTTATTCAACCCCATACCTACGATGCCTAACTCCCGAAGAGGTTGACTACGCCTTGGGCGAAGTGCACCTCAGGATTTGTGGATCGCACATTGGCAAAAAAAACTTAACCTTCAAAGTCATGCGATAAGGCTACTACTAGCCCTCGATGAAAAAGGACGCGCTTGAATTTGTGAAGAAGTATGAAAGCTGTCAGCTTCACAGTAACCTTCACTGCCAGCCGTCCGTTGACCTGAAGACACTTCAGGCCCAGGACCCTTCGCGCAATGGGGGCTTGATATTCTCATCCCATTTCCCATTGCCACGGGGCCAAGGAAGTTCATTATCGTGGATATCGACTATTTCACCAAGTGGGTCGAGGCTATTTCATTGGCGAAGATTATGGAGCACAACGCTCTTGAATTCCTTCGCCAGAACATTATTTGCAGATTTGGCATCCCTAAGGTCATCGTGACCGACAACGGGACCTAATTCTCTGGGAAACGCTTCACCAAGTATTGCGCCAGTCTTGGCATCAAGCTGGTCCACACTTCAATGGCATACCCCCAGGTAAATGGACAGGTGGAGGTCATGAACCGAATGCTACTCCATGGGTTAAAGACCAAACTGGAAGACGCAGGGGGCTCATAGGTAGACGAGCTCTCCTCCGTTCTTTGGTCTTATCGGACAACCCCAAAAGAACCAACGCGCGGGATGCCATTCAGTCTCTATTATGGGACTGAAGCGGTAATCTTGGTCAAAATTGGACTTCCAAATCTTTGGGTGGAATCGTTTGACTCACAGGGTAACTTCCAAAAAATCAGGGAACACTTGGACTTGTTGGAGGAAGCTCGCGACTCCACTAGAATACGGACAGTGGCCTACCAACATCGAATTGCCCGATACTACAACAAAAAGGTAAAGGCACGACAATTCGATGTTGGAGACCTGATCCTACGAGGCATCGAGGCCACAGGAAAGCAAGCCAGCCACAATAAGCTCTCCCCTAATTGGGAAGGGCCTTTTCTAGTTTCCGTCGTTCTATAAAACGGAGCATACAAACTCCGAAACCAGGACGAAAAGTTGGTCCCGCGACCATAGAACGCTATCCACCTCAAACGTTACTTCCAATAAAGGCCCCAGGTTCGTATTTGCATTATTGTGTGTACACATTCGCCTGCTTGCTTCAATTCGTCAAAATGAGTGTTTCCGTAGCATACTGCCTTCCCCTTCCTATGTGCATATATATATATGTTTGCTTGGCAGGTTACCTAACCTAAAATGTCCCTAAGTCGGGAGGGTCTTCGCCCTCTCGTTAATAAATCTTGGTCATCCATGCGGCCAATAAGTGGTCGAACATGAACCTCGATCATCCGAGCGGCCCATTAGCGGTCGTATTTAAACCTTAGTCATTCAAGTGGCTCATAAGCGGACTAGTATGAACCTTGATCATTCGAGCGGCCCGTTAGCGGTCATATTAAACCCTAGTCATTTAGGCGGCCCGTAGGTGGTCGGATCTAAACCTGGTCATCCAAGTAGCCCGTTAGCGGTCAAAATCTTAGAGGCTAGTGCAGCACACGCAATGACCTCCTCCAAGAGGAGCTAGCGTGATTAGTCAATGATGGTCAATGGGAGAAAAATTCTCCTCCAATGCTGGCCGCCCAAGTTAGTACTTGGGCAGCGCCACCAAGCTTCACTCACAAGCTGCTACTACTAGGCCGGCTAACACACACAGTCGCCTATAAAAAAGGGCCTAAGGACTTCACTCCTTTGGCAGCAATAAAATGGCCGCTAGCCAACTAAGTTGGCCGTTCAGTACAGTAGACATGCAAGCACAAAATAGTAAAAAAATAGGCACAAAGTGGAAAAATTTTTATTTTATTACTTTCAAACGTATTACAGTGTATATAATATAAAGGGAAGACCTAAAACCAACAAAAGGCTAAGTTGACCGTCTCGCGGATCCCTCACGAGACTTTCGCGGGTCTAGGCGGATCTGTTTGACATATTAAGCAGGTCCACCGGGAAGTTAGGGTCAATAAGCCGTGCGATACGCTGACACATATTGACCCATTCCCACATTCGTGACCACATCAGCTGCTCAATCTTGTGGGGTCGTATCCGGAAGCTCAGACAATTCTCCAACTCCGTCAGTTGCCCTCCAAGCTGGCTAAGGCGCCCGGTGATCCGCTCATTCTCCTGCCACAGCCGGGCATTCTCCTCCTTTAGACTAGTATTCTTAGCCTCCGTGTCGGTCAGAACAGTCTGTAAGGCGGCGGCATCTGACCTCTGCTCCGTCCCAAGGCCACCAGCTTTGCATCCAACCAGGTGATCTCTACCTCTCTGTCAGAGATCACCCGGTCCCGCTGGTCAATTACCTTGGCGATGGCAGCCATCACCTTCTCCTTCTGCACCAAAAAAAAACAAAATAAATTAAAAATTCTAAAAAGAGAAGTTACGCAAAAAGCATTACAAAAAATTATACCTCCAAGACTTTCCGTGTGGGCCTCTCAGGTCTGGCCTCCAAGTTTGGTTCCAGCGGCGGCGGGCCGGAAGCGATGCCATCGCGAGCGGAACTGGCGGCGGCTTCCTCCAGGATCTCCTCCAAGAGCCCCTCATCAACGTCCACAGCGGCAGCAGGCTCCCCAGCGATGGCCTCCACTGCGGTCGTTGGAGGATCAAGATCAACCACAGGCTGCTCAGCAAGCATCTGCATGGCTGGTGAGCCGACAGACGGCTCTTGCGCCTCCACCGGCGGCTCATAGGCTGGCACTGAAAAAGTCTCCGTCTGCGCCGCTCAAGGGACCACCTGTGGCGCTGGCTGCGCAAGGATAATGCCTTCTCCCCTAGCTTCCGGCAGGTCCTCAAAGGACTTCTCCATCCTGGTGGCGCTGCCAGGACCGCTGCAAATCTCGACAGTGATATAGTCGGGCCCCGAAGACGATGAGGAGGGGTCTGCATTGCCACTATTTTAGGCCGTAGGCCAATGAAGTCGTCATCTGTTGGACAGGGGTGGATGAGCAAGCCCCTGGACTCCTCCGGACACATCATCATCGCCGGCGGCGGTGCCTTGAACTTCTGAACAGGGAAAGACGGTCCCCAATTCACCTTCTTGATCTTTACCCTAGA
Organism: Nepenthes mirabilis; assembly: GCA_025585075.1. Lineage (NCBI taxonomy): Eukaryota > Viridiplantae > Streptophyta > Magnoliopsida > Caryophyllales > Nepenthaceae > Nepenthes > Nepenthes mirabilis. Next base: position 8,692 of record JAODPA010014981.1, read on the forward strand.
GACCAAGAAATCTCTCCTGAAATCATAAATGTGGGCCTTGACCAGCTTGATCAGCCACTCTAATGACACCGTCTCCACCATAGATGGCGTCCCGGTATAAACCTCCAGCACTTTACCCTAATCCTTTGCCAGGGGCCAGGTCTTAGATACCTTAACAAAGAAGAACCGATTCTTCTAGTTTTTCAGTGGGTCGAAGATGGCCGTATTTATCTTCAGGCCACTACGAGAAACTAGGGAGATCCACTCACCTCCCTGGTTTATCTTGAATAGTCTCTTCACCATAGACATTGTTAATCGCCTAGAATGCTTATGAAGGAAGATACAAAAAGTGTAAATGTACTGTATAGCATTGGCATGGAGCTGAGTGACGGGAACTCACAGAGCTTAGAGGATCGACTGTAAGTCATTCGGAAGAGGAAGACGGAGACCACTCCTCAGGTGAGCCTCGTACACTGTCACATGTCCCGCCGGTGGAGAGAAAGCCCTGTCATCCTTGTCCGGAACCCTTCATGCAATGTCCTTTGCGATGTTAAATTCAACGCACAACGCCTTTACATCGCTCTCTCAAAGAACAGAAGAGATGTCGGCAATAGCGGTCGATGCCATGTTAACAGAGGAGTTAGGGTTTTCTTTGGAATGAAAGCGGGTTGAAGACGAAGAAAGCATGAGAAAATACTAAGTGTTAGGACGGAAACTTAAACGGCAAGGTGTGAAACGCCTTAAACCTTCTCGAAAAGGCACGCCATCATTCCTGCCACATGTCGCATCCCAAATGGGCCTCCTTCGAAGCAAATCTTCTGACACATTAATGGCTTGGATAGTGGTCCAACTGAGAGGAGACACGTGTCCACTTTTAACCTGACAAACCGGCTAATGGCCACGTGTCACCCAGGGCTCATAGAAAGTTCTCTGGAATCTAGCCAAAGATGGTCAACAGATCCGGTTAACTTTCTTCTCCGGATCTGACCAAAGATGGTCAACGGATCCAGTTAATTTTCTTCTCCGGATCTGACCAAAGACGGTCAATAGATCCGGTTGACTTTCTTCTCCTAATCTAACCAAGGACGGTCAATAGATCCGGTCAACTTTCTTCTCCAGATCTAACCAAGCACGGTCAATAGATCCGATCTTTCCCAAAATCTGGCCAATACGATCAACAGATCAAGTCAACGCCTCAACCTTTTGAGAGTCATCCGGGATTTTCAAGTAACGAAGGGCAGTGAGGGGCAGCCCATCATGAACTTGCTAGGGGCCAGAATTCTGGCCACCGGATTGGAGGCTAGTGATGAGTACACCGGAGCTAGGCTGGCTCAACGGTCAATGAAGGCCCAAATACCCTGTTGGACGGCCAACTCCAACGTTGGGCCAACAGGAGGTGAAAGCCCAAATCCTGAAAGGCCCAAACCCTCGCCTGACGGTCAACGCCAGCGTTGACTGACTAAGACACAGGCGGGCGGGCAACTCGCGCCCAGAACAGTCAACCTGAGCGTTGACCAAAATTACTGTAGCAACAGGCCAAAAATAAAAAAAGCTTTTCACGAGCCTGGCCCACTTAAACCCACGATCCAGCAGACGGCCAGCAACGGCTCTTTCCCTGACCAACGCCTTCCACGAACTCAGCCAGCATCCAAAAAGGATATTGACAAAATCAACGCCCTTCCCATAAGGAAGGCAGCAGATTTTTCCAATCTCTTGCCAACTGGGGCTCTCCAACGGTAGAATGCATGGAAGAAAGGTGAGCAATTTAGAAAGCCGCTGACCGTCAGGAAGGGAAGCATTCTCAACAAGTTTGACACGTAGGGGATCACATATTCTAACTAAGGAAAATCACCCTACCACCCTTTAAGTAAGCCCTAGAATCCTCATTCAAGGCATGCAAATTTCTACTCACTCAACGTCCACAAGGACAACTAAGGCACAGACATATAGCTCTCTATTCTCTGTTGACACTTAGAAAATCTAAGGCATACAAACGTATTTCTTACAGCCGTTTACTACATTCCCACCATCCAAATTCAAGAAGACGGCCTTATGTGAGGTTTCCAATTTAAAATGTAATGAATATGAGACAATCAGGATAACAATAAATAATACTAGACTTATTGGATGCCTAAATAAGAGCATTGGAGGGAACTTGGAGAAAATCTTTGGAAATTATGGTTGAAGTATCGCTGGCAGGCTACACGCTTGAGCCTCGCTCGAGCCAGAGAACCAGTAACCTCCCCGCCTGATGCATGCTCGATCCCGGCTCGAGCCGAAGAAACCAGTAGCTAACCCGCCTAATGCGCGCTCGAAGCCCGCTCGAGCGGATGTTCCAGAACCTTCCCGCGCTCGCTAGCCGCCTGGGCGAATTTTCCCGAATCTTCCAGAAAGCCTTGGCGCTCGCTGGCCGCTCGCCAGGCGCTCGAGCGGCCCGACTAGTATAAATACGCGGCCAGCTTCACGAATTCTCACTTTTTCCACTTTTTTCCCCACTTTTTCCAGAGCATTCTGGCAAGGAGAGAGAAAGAGAAAGCCAAGCCTAGTGAGAGAAAGGAGAAAATCGATGTGTAGAGTCCGAATCCGACCGAAAGCTAGTTATCAAAGTGATAGCACGCGTCGAGGCAAGTGTTCTCATACTCACTATTTGTTCTCTTGTGCTTTTTATTCGTTATCCATCGGGTATTATTGTCTCAATACCCACTCAAAGTGTAAAAAAGCTTATAACCCATGCTTGATCACGGAATCTATGATTTATTGACCGAATTAAGCTCCAAATCGATCGGTTTGGTACCACCAAACCCTAACCCCATACCAGATTTGGGTTCACTGTTTTTTCCCTCATATTATGTTAATTTGACCTCAAAATATGAATCATCACGTCTCAAATATGTATACATATCGGCCGGGCATCTGTTTATACAAGAATCAACCCGTTCGCGGCGCCCAGAAGTGTTAAACAATCACTGTTGCTGTTCACCCGAGGTAATATGGAAAAGTCTCATGTCTCTATCCTATTTAATTGGCATAAGAAGCATATCTATTAATGAAGTTATGAATTTGTGCATCGATTATATCGAAACGGGCTCCGGAGGACCCCGATTTGATAATGGCTTATTAATGGTAAGCAACTCCGATCTCTCATGATCCATGACAATTATATGTATTATTGAATCGCTAAAAACATGCTTAAGTTCCAATGTAAACAATGTGGAATGATGACCAAACGAGGAAAATGGAGGGAAGCCCACAATGTGAAATACGAATGATGGAGTCTCCCAAATGGTGGGAGCGATGGCAAATGGAATATGGTGGACTTTCCCTCAAATGGAAATGGAATCATGAAACTAGGACCATGGATTTATGTTCATTGGATAGTATTCTCTGGTTTGACACGTCCATCTCGGTGGAAACCCGAAGAATACTTTGGCTGCGTATTCTAGTCGCTTGTGTGAGCGTGTGATGTCCGTGTCACACCTTAGGATACTATTGTGGAAGAACGAGGACTGCCCTGGTTCCCCGGGGAAATGGGGCGATTATTGACATGATGTATTGGTACGATATGTAGACGACCCCCCGGCTGGGTCTAAGAATAAGCCCTCACGGCCTTAGATCATGAGGAGTATCATGATCATTTCCTCGTTCTCTCGCATCGTTGCTAGTACGACCTACTGGCCCGGGTCCACAAAGATTAAATTAAAATTTGAAAACATAATTTAAACGGCAATTGAATGTTCCTTCCCTCCTATGTCTCATAATATTTCAATTGCATGTTTCCCCCTTTTCATTGTCATGTTTATATTATCCACAGTCTGATAGTGATGTATGATTATACTTGCTGGGCAAAAAGCTCACCCTTGCACTCTCTCTTTTCAGATGAAAATGCCCTGATACCCAACGAGACTGAGTAGGACAAAGAAGCAAGATAGGCAACGTGGATTTTGAAGAGGTCTTGAGGATCTAGTTTGATTATGTATGGCATGGATATTTTGTTGGTAAATGGTTTTGATTTTTGAATACTATGGTTATCATGCTTCCGCAGTTTATATTTGTGGTAATGTATGGGTTTGTATAGTTGGCATCTTTACCTCAGCCGACGTCATACCTGAGTTATGATGCCGGTGCCACTATAGGGTTTAGTGGATCTGAGATCCTGTGTATAATGTTGAATGCTTTTAGTAAACGTTCAAGTTACAAACGGAACTCTACCCAATTTTCTCCAGAAATTTATAATATTGAATTATAAAGATTTATTGACGGAGGGGTTATTAAAAGAAAATAACCCGGTCCGTCACACCTTACCTCTCTTTCATCTGGAGAGCCACACACTCTTCCACTCCCTCTTTCAATTCTCAATTCTAGTTACCTTCCCAGTTCTCGAAGGTTATTTACTGACTTGAGCGTCGGAATATTTTTTGTGAGATAATTTTTTGCCGACACACTGACCTCCTGTTCGTTTTAGTGGTGTGCAGAATCTAAACTCAGTGAATAGAGTCGGAATCAGAAAAAGCAGATCAGCTCAAATCTGTTCAAAATTTGAATCCAAGAACGCATTAGTTTTAATATTTTGGTTGGAATAAAATTATAGATTTAGTTATTAATTTTTGGTTTTGGAACGTCCATGGCCTTTAGTGTTATTTTATTA
>JAODPA010014982.1:0-38708 GCA_025585075.1 Nepenthes mirabilis
AATTGTAAATAGAATAAAATCAAATTAAATAAAAATATTTTTAATCAAATAAAATCAAATCTCGTCTAATTTGGAATATTTTTTTATATCCACATCAATATTTGAGAAAGGTAGAAGAAAATTCCCCTAACCAGTGACCACATTTTTATAGGGCAATATCCTCACAGCTGCACCTCCCTCCATTTGAGTGACTTTCTCCACATTTTGCTTTCTTGTTCACTGCCGAATTGAAACAGCAGGAAATAAGATCTTAAAGTGCTCATTAGGCAGCATTTGTCATGCCAAAACAAAACTCTCTCTGCCCATCTCTGAGTTAGTAAAAGCAAATCATTGCTATATTTTATGTTAGCATTATAAGCCCACCCTCTGGAGTTTGAATATGCATTGTTTCCCATTCAACATCCCAAATGTCGCTTCTTTTTGCTTCTATCTTCTTCAAATGCCTTGTCATCTTGACCAGGTCTCCATAGCCACTATCTGATGCCCAAAACTTGAGACTCCTTAGGTCTAGTCTAGTGCATTCTCCCAAGAAATGAAAGTAAATTTTTTCAGATTCTTCGCCCTTAAAAAAAAAAGTTTAAATATGTCCTTATTATTGGAGTTGACTTCCACTAGTAAACCAAGATAGGTAATTCAAAACCTTGCTTTGCTGTTATTTGATGCTAACTTTTCTAAATTGGATGTTGACCCGAGAGGAATCGAAGTATTCTCATCCAAATCTTCATACTTGCCATTGCCTTGCAGCAGAGTGGCATGCTCAACTTCAAATCATGAAAAACCAAGTATCTGCAAAGATGAGATCAGAAATCCAGATGGCCTGACCAATCTTAGTGCCAACGAAAAAACCCTTCAAGCGTCCCTCCCTCTACTGCAATGTTGATCAATTTGCTCAAATCCTCTGTCTAAGAGAAAAAGGGTGGGGACAAGGAACAACAATCTTGTCTTAAACCCTGTGACCTCTGACGAAAACAGGTTGTCCATTGACCAAGCTAGAGGAAGAAGCTTAAATATGCAAAAAAGAGCCACCTTTTCCGTTTCTACCTCAAAGAAATCTTTTATCTTTTCTTTGAAAAATTGGGTTTAGAGTTTAGACATTACATAGTTTATCTTTAATACTTTGAAAATGTCTAGCCTCTCCTGCATATAAAGGAAAGTCCAGGCCTCTGCTTAGGCCCTGTCCCTCTATTTTCTAGATTGTTTCCCAAATTTTCTTTTTGCCATTTCTTCTTCTTTATTTTTATTTGTATTTATTTATTTATTTATTTTATTTTTTCTTGCTTGTTAAAATGGGGAGGTGTTGGGAGTGGAACACAAGGCCAGGGAGGTAGCTGTGGTGGTGTACCTGATGATTACCATGTTCAACNATAAAAATAAATAATTTAGATTGAAAAAATAAATTTTCTCTGTTTAAAAGATGAAGTAGCCTTGATCGGGTTTGTGAAAACCAGCTGCTGTACGATGCAAAGTTGAAAATAAAAAATGAAAAACGGCGAGTAGTCTTAGCTCATCTCATCTCTCTCTCTTTCTCTCTCTCTGAGTTGAACGAAGTAGATCGCGTCCTCTCCATCTCTTTCTCTCTGTCTCCGTCGTTTGAATCCCTGGATATCTGGTTTTGTGGGGGAAACTTCTCCAGGATCAGATCGTCAATCCTCAGGAGCTCTCTCTCCAATTCAACACGTATCCGCTCTATGATCTTCAGTATTTCACGTTAACCTTCCAGGAATTCATCTAATTTCAGCTCCTTCTAACCATGAACGACCTTCTATCGGTACTTAAACTTTTCTGATTCCAATCTCTTGTCAGTTTTTCTTCGTTTGAGTTTGATCTTGTCCATTATACGTAATTGATCTGGTTTTTTGGTTCTTATTTCGCATTATTTCTTTTCGCCCTGCTTTGTTGTTTACTCTTCGTTTCTGGGTGGTGGATTTACTGAATTGTTTCTTATCAAAATAAATCAGTGGCATTGAGTTTGTATTGCATGCCTGCTAAGTTCTGCATCAAGACATTTTGAGATTCACGTGAATCAGCTTGTATACAGAGACACGAATGACAGGATACCAACGTTTTTCCCCTTCCTATGATTATTTAGTGAAATTGGGGATATTACTCGAGTCTGGGTTGTTATGTTGGTTTACTGACGAATGCCCCGTCTAGATGAGTCATGATTAAATTGTTGTTTCTCTTTCCTGACTGGAGTGATCTTGGTGCACCATGCATGTTGTTTGATAACTATTTATTCTATATTGTTAGGCTTCTGTGCTTTTCTATGTATATTTCCAAATACATAATTTTTGGCTGCCTGAGGTAAAATGAAAAAATAAAAGTAATACTGTGTCTGTAATTGATAACTATTTATTCTATATTGTTAGGCTTCTGTGCTTTTCTATGTATATTTCCAAATAAATAATTTTGGGCTGCCTGAAATAAAATGAAAAAATAAAAGTAATAATATGTCTGTAATGGAATGCATATATTTTAATTTATTTATGCAGTGAGGATGCAAATTATTTTGTGCAATAGCGAGATCTTATGTTTGTCAAAATTACTACTTTGATTGGAAATTGTTTTGCTATGCCCCTTCAGACTGCCACCCATGTTAGAAATAGTGATCTGCATTCTATTCGGGTGTGCGCGTAGAAAACAGTCCAGGTAACATGGATAATAGAATATTATGATATTGCATTTAAAATGTCATACCTTGAAAATTATGCATTCCATCTTCGTAGTAATTTTGCATGGGTTTAAGCAAATGAGGAGAAAATTATCAGACGAAAGGGCTCTTTGTTAATTGTTGCAGAAGAGGGCAGAATGGTTGCATATTGCTATGCGCTTGGTTGAAAGGTAAAGGGAGCATTTAGGTGGAAAAAAGCAGCAGATGTTTGTGGGCAGCTGGTAGATTTTGTTTCTTGTAGATCTTTTCCAAAGTTTTTTTAGAATAGTGAAGTAGCCAAAAGTTAAGTCCTTTAATTTTCACTTCCACTACTAGTTTTCACTTCAACTACTTGAATGGGTGGTTAAAAAGCTCTAAATTGCAGCTACACGTACTTAAAAAACTTATTTTATCTTCTAGACGCCATAGGTTGTTTTTTTTTCAATATTTCTGTTTGGCCTGCTGTAAGCTTATGGAATAGGGAAGTTGTTTTAAATGCCATGCCGAGTAGGTGTTGAAAGCACTCACTTCATTATTTCAGATTCATTTAAATGATTGTGATAACAATCATATTCACATGTTCCTTCTACTACAACGACAAGAGACACTGTAAACCCCTACATACACAAAAGGCTGCATATATAACAAGCTGATAACTAGGAACAAGCACACACCATTTACTTGCATACCCAGATATCACCACCTAAGAAGCATTGACACTGGAATATATTTTCCTTTTTGATTTTGCATGCTTCCCCACGTTGAGCAATATTATAATTTTCAAAAAAACTGGGTTGATAATATTAACTAAAGAAAATTGAAACCCTTTGGTAATTTAGAAACCTATCCCATCATTGTCGCCTTCTTTATTATGTAAGGTGTGTTATAACACAACTCATTTATATTAGTTCGCTTGTATACCTTGGACGAAAATATTGGTATCGGTATCTAACTTGGCCATATTGCAAATTTCTTTCCATAATCATATTAAAATTGAGATAAATACTAAAATTTGACCACATTTAATTGTATTTTATATATTTCAAACGTTTTAAACAAGCTTTACTCATTGAATCAACATTGTAATATTAAACTATATACTTACAAATATGAAAATGATAAAATAAAATCAAAATGAATTGTCATTTACTACTAAATAACATACATGCAAGTTATAAATAATAAAAAAATTAAGAGCAAATGATATACTTATAATTTTGTATCTTTTGCATAGTATAGCCAAGTTCGCAATTAAACAAACTTATTTTCGAATTACATAGTCTACAGCCACTCGGTAAAGAATAATACTAGTCGTGGAATTGTTTGGTATTCAATCAAGTCAATACTAGCAAGTAATAGGCAAAATACGATTACATTAATGGAAATTAAAGTTGTGCAAAATGCTTTGATATCACAACCATGTCGATCTTTGACCTAGAGCATATCCATTGTCTTCATTGGTTTGATCATTGGACGATTAATTTGGATAGTATCCTTCTTAGAATTGGAATTGGTCATTAAACAAATATCCATACATTCTATCAAACTCATTATTGACGGTACTTTTTGAATGTTCTTGGATAGACTTTTGTTGTGGTGAAAATCGAGTTGGGGCCTGCTGTGCTCCATAAATAGCTAGCTTTCTAGGATAGTGGTAATAGGGAGGAGAAGGATGTCTATACCCATAAGTCAAGAAATTCTAGGGTTTGGCGTGGTGATTAGTTTTGTGTATTTAAACTACCACATGGAGAATTCAAAAATCCCAAAACTACCAAAACTATCTATTACCCATTGAGATGATGAACCTCCAGCTGCTTGGACATCTTTCCCTCTTCTTCAATAAGTTTGTGTTGGCTCCTATGGTGATTCAATGCCCATCTCATCCTCTGGTAGGGCAGCCCAAGAATGGTCTTTGAGACATGAAAAGAAGATGCCCAATTGATTCATCAATTGGTAGTATAGGGTCATCATCACCATTGCTCTTATCATGACCTTGAATATCAACTCCATCACCACCTCCTCCACCTCCACCTCCACCTCCACCTCCACCTCCACCTCCACCTTCACTCCTTGCATCATCATTGCCTCAACTTTGCTTATTTGGAAAAGTAGAGCTATCATCATGTTGCCCTTTTCTGGGCTCTATAGTAGCAATATTTATCCTGCCACCACCTTTTTTATCTTCTTTAAATTCTATAGTGAGCCACTCTGAATTATCTTATCTATTGAGAAGTGGTCTTTCCCACTTCTCCAACCATGAACCCAAGGGATTATTTTTCTCAAATTTATAATATAAGTTTGTCAGATTAAATTGATATTCTAGTTTAGCTTGGATTTTTTGTATGACATTTTGTATTTTTAAACTTAAGTTATAGTGGGCATAGACTAATTTATTGAATTTCTGATAGTTTACTCTATCCATTGTTTTTGTGTTGTATAAGTCTAAAAATACTCAAATTTCTTTCTCACTTGGAGGAAAAGGTGGCTTGATTTAGAACCTAGACAACAATCCTTTGTAGCTTGAGAGTAAAAGATCTACAACGAGTCCACCATTCAATTGTATCAAGCCATTAACCAATATTAGAATTAGTAAATCTCAAATATAAAAATATTATAATCAATCAACAAAACAGTAAACTAAATTTTTACTGACCTAGATTGTCACAAACTAATGAAATAACGGCTCTTTGTGTAAGTTATGTTCCAATAGAATCTTGCTTACCATGAAATAGCGACAACTAAAAAATACCGAGGAAATTGTTAATACTCAATAGTATAATGAATACACTACATAGTTAGTAGCTACATATTGTTATATACTTGATTTATTGCTTTGGTTTGATTAATCAAATCATGTTCTAACATTTGGATGACTTTTTTAACCCCATCCATCACCTCAAAATGGCTAGAAAGCCTTCCACCATATTAATGTTAGATATTTAAATAATATTTTAACAATAAAAAAATTATCATTCAACATAAAAATATATAAATCAAACTTTTATAATATAGATCTGTGATTTCTGGGTATAATTTTGAGTACATCTTCAAAATTTACTGCATATGTAATTTTAGGGTTTTCAAAGTGTAGACTTATATATCAGTTTTAGGCCTGAAAATTGTAAGATATTTGTTAGAAATACTTTATATAAACTAAATCAAATAACAAACAATAAGAGAAATGAATCTAAAATAATAATTTTTACCTTTTTTCATCTCAAGAAATTGTGCAAATAATCTGAAATTTACTATAAAATATGAGAATTTGAAAGATGAGAAATGTTTAGAATTATAGGATTTAGGCATATGTTTGAGTATTTTGTGTTTGATTTGAAGAAAAAAAGTTAGAGAGAATTTTGAAGAGGAAGAAGAATGCGCCCTTTCTTTCTCCTTTGTTGAGCTCTTTGGCATTTATTGGAGTGAAGGCAGAGAGGACTATTTGTGTTAAGGTATGCTGATATATCACGATATGTTGTTAATACAGTGACATATCATGATATTTTATCAGTATCGTAATTTCGTGAACACTGTCCAATACCAAGATGTATTGGCTAATATATAATGTATCAGCTGATATTTCCTACCATTCTATGAATTTTTTTTGGATGATGAATAAGTAAATATACATTTTCTAATTGATTATTTAGTATGAATTAGTGTTGTTGATCTATTATCAAATCTATAAATAAACTATGAAATTTAGTTAATGTCTCCTCAATTTACAAAAAATAACGTGTTGGCATCGGTGTTGTGTCTATCTGTGTCGATTGTTGGTGTTCGTGCTTCTTAGATTACCACACATTTTATAATTGAATAAACTATGAAAGGAGGAATAGGTATTTTAAATAAAAATAAAATTCTCAAATTAAGTGAAAACCAGAGTTTAATAAATTGCCCAACATAGTAGGGCTAATTATATCTTTGGATTCCAGTAGATTTGTTTGGTTATCAAGGTTTTCATTTTTTGTTACCTTGAATTTTTTTTTTTACATTGTATCATGTTTTTTCAGATCACTAGAATGCTTAAAAGTTTAGTAGATATATAAGTTGAAATTAACATGAAGTGATATTTTTTTTCTCAGGATCATCAAGTTGTTGGGGCTGGAATTTTCAAAATTTATTCTCTCAGAATTAGCAACCTTTTGCAAATTTCACCACATATAGCTTGTTGATTTAAAATGAAATGATTCCAACATTTGGTTTATGCTTATTATTTAATATTAATCCTCTAAAACCTTATTATTTCTAGTGATCTAAGAAGCATGATGAAATATAAGAAAATTGAAGCTAACAAAATCTTTAAGACTTTGATATCTACATGAGCTAATAGAATCCTAGAAATATGAGAACCCCCTTTTTTGTTGGGCAGTTGATTAAGCTCCTGGTTTTGCTAAATTTGATGAAGCACAGCTGCACAATTAAGTGCATGGGCCAATGAAATCCTACCTAACGGTTTAGGTATTCCATATATGACATTAAATGGTGAAGACTTGAAGTAGTTATTGTAGCTAAAATGAATCAAGCATGTCTAACATGGAAAGGAATTTGTTTTAGCTTGATGATTTTATATGCATCTTTCCTTTTTATTTTATATCATAGAATCATGTTACTATTGCATATATGAGTAGATATATTATAAGCAACTAGGCAATCTAGAGAATCTAGAGCTTGCTGTTTCAGCTGTGTGTTTTTTCTTTTCATGCATAACTTTGTCTATCAAATCTAAGGGGAGTTTTAATGTCTTTGGAGTGTCCCAAGATGAGGTGCATCAGACAAATAAAATCAAGTGTTAATATTTCTTAGCAATTAAATGGCTTTGCTTTGTGGCCTCTGTTTTTTTTGCTTTGTGAGTATCTGTCTCACATGTTTGTTTTTCTATGTGCACGTTCTGTATAGGTAGGATGTGCAATGTCCCTTGCTATTGTAGAATATGGCACTCATAAATATAACTGCTATTTGGCATGCTTTCTGAACAACTTCTGTATTCCATAAGCTAAACAATCTTTGGTTTGTGGAAGACGAATAGGCTTTTAAAGTAATTTTGATTGAATCATCAGTTTGAGTTTTGTGACCTCTTTATTCTAGTAGTTCAATTACAGAACTTTTATCTTTTCTATTGTTTGTGATCTAGGATATCCCCACAGTGGAATGTGGTAGGCTGATTGCTTGGATGCCAAAACACAGTGAATGACGAATTTTAGGGACTGACAAATTGAACGTGATGAACATAACTGGTTACTATATGGGTTATTTTCGTTTAAATCTGCCTTTTTTTTTCCTCAGTAAGGATTATTAGATGAAAAGTTCTATGGTTGACATTGATAGGTAAGAGTAATATACATAGATAATTACTAAATGATGAAGAAAAGGAGGAAGAGAGAAAAAAATTGTCTCAAGGTTTATATTGGATTTTCTAGAGTGTCTGGGTAAAAATGATTGCAAAAGTTCACAAATTTTTTGCATCATTATCTTTGTATCTAGATTGGTAGTAAAATTTGAATCCTGATTTTGTATTGACACCTTCTCCAAGAATAAATGAGATCTAGACAGGTAGTAAATGACAAACATTGGTTCTTTGTCTAAATATGCTTTATTGAGAGTTCTCTTCCATTAACAAGAAAAGCATTCTCTGATTACAAGTTAATCACATCCCATCAAATCCTGTAATTATGACCCTATTATAGTCATCCTTAATTATTGTCGATACGCAAGTAGAGAGAGGAAAATGAGAGAGAACCCACTTAATAGGGTTTGTCAATTCACACTTATATAGAGTTATTTGCATACATTGTAAATTACTAAGCTACCCTTATAAGGAATACACCACAAGGATATCCTCAAGCCAATTTCTCTTATATTTTAACTGAATATTCTCCTTATATTTCTAATACTTTCCTTTAAGTTGTAGCATAGATATTGATCATACTTGGCTTCTTACAAATATACTTAACACAAATATTAGAAAGACACTTGCTAAAAATATCGGCTATCTCCTAGCATAGGATCACAAAACTGCCACCCCACATCACCCTCATAATCTCCTCCTGCACTTGCCCAACCATGAGGTCCACTACTCCCTCACTGCCTCCTTTCTTTGATGTTAATATTTTGAAATATTTGCAGGAACTTTAAAAACTTGAATTTAGAAAAAAAATGGAGAAAACAATGAACTTGAATCAACAGTCTGTCAGTTAACAATAATAAAATTTGACATTGAGAACAATTAATTACTCAGTTTGATCAAATCTTAAAAACAATTTTTTTCCAAAAGAAAAAATATTTTATTTCCATAAATACAAAATCCAAAAAAAAAAAATTCTGGATAAATAATTCATGTTCATAAAAAATTAAGGAAAAAAGGAACATCTATCAAGTATCGACAATTAACAATAATGAAATCTTGCAATCAATTGTAATTACTACTTACATAATACGAACGACACATAATCTTTAGAACAAATATTTTCTTCCAAATAAGTTTCCTAACCAGATAGTAAAATTCTAAAAATAATTTTCTTTGAGAACAATTCTGAAAAAAAAAAATTGCCTTAAACATAAATAAAAGATAATTAAGTTCATGACAACTAATTATGCATCATAACTTTATCTATTCAACAGTCATAAAAAAGACTTTCAAAATGAAACGTTATTTCCAAAAAAATTGGAAAACACCTTCCACCATTCGGCATAAAAACATGACAATTAAGCTTTATAACATAGATCTATAAATTCTAAGCATAAACTTGAGTAGGTCTTGAAATTTCTCTCTAATGTAATTTTAGGGTTTGAAAGTTTAAGGGTTAGATTTCATTTTTGGGTCCGAAATTTGTAAGATATTTATTAGAAATACTATATATAAGTTAAATCAAGTAACAAATAGCAAGAAAAACATATCCAAAACGACAATTTTTCTTTTTCTCTTCTCAAGAAATTTTGCGAATAATCTCAAATTCACTACAAAATTTGAGAATTTGGAAGCTGAGAAATGTTTAAAATTGTAGGATTAAGGTGTATGTATGGGTAATTTGTTAATTTGAAGAAAGAAAATAATGAGAGAATCAGTGAAGAAGAGAAGTTGTGCATATGAAGGACAAAGATATTAAGTATGCTTTGTGAAGCCTTGAACTGTGAAGATAGAGGGGCGTGTGTGCATTAAAGTTAAGTGGTATGGGTTTTATAAAAATAGGACCGAATATATTGGCCTCTATCAGTGTATCGGTTAATATATTGCAAATTTGCAATATTTTACTGGTATCTGGTTTCCTTGGTATTGACGATTTCGCCGTTGTCAGTCTATATTTACTTCAATGTTGTCGACATTAAAACATAATTTCTAGCGGCCCTTGTTCTCTATTCCAATGTCCACAGCTGTCTACATATTTTTCCAGGTACTCGTATCCATTACTGTCATAATATTTTCTCTTGAAAATTGTCCATTTTGATAAAAGCAGTGTTTAGGCCCCTGCCCCCAAACACAGGGGATTATTAGGTGTTCTTTAGGAAAGCACAATTTGAAATTATCACAATTTGAATAAACGTCAATGAATCACAGATCTAGTTACTTGTTAATATATAAATACCAAACATATTTCACACTTGTTCTTTACACACTATGATGGATATCCACTCTCTGCTTTATAAGGAAACTGCCCAGAAAATTGTTCCAAATCCACAGTTAAAGCCATTTGAAAATCTCAGAGTAGGTTGAGAAACTGAATCGCTCAGAACCCTATCTTCTGTGTTGCCTGCGGCTTGCTTTTAGGAGGGTTGCTGCCCTCTGCAGCATAAGTCAATGTCTCGCTTGATACCTGCCGTTCGTTTCTGGACACCTGCAACTTGAGCCATCATCTTGCAGTAAACTCACGGTTTGGTGTCCTGTTGAATCTGGAAAAAAGAAAACAGCTTGATAACCAATCTCTCAACAAGCTCTCAGTTTTGTGATCATATGATGTACTTGTATAATTAATTTTGCTCTTAATTCATCTGAAATCTGAAAGATAACTTATACACAAATTAAATCCACAATTGGTTGTCAGTGGCTGTTTGTATTTGATGCTTTTATGAAATTATGTAGCCTATTTGCCTATTCTTTTTTAATCTGTTTATTTCATAGTTTTTGATAACTTTGGTAGGAATCCTTTGAAATACCTCGTGGTCAAGGTCCCAGTGGTGGTGATATTGAGTTAGGAACAAATGTTGCAAACTCCGGAGAATTGGGCTTGGAAAACTTCTTTAAAAAGGTGACTGCAAATTATTTTATTCTTACAACTTATTTGCTTGAAGAAGAATTACCTTTATTGACTTGTGTTTGACTTTAATATCTTATTCTTATGTGGAATATGATTATCATCCTCTTCCTTCAGGTTCAAGAGATTGAGAAACAATATGATAAGCTGAATAAGCTGCTAAAAAAGCTCCAGGTATGGATTGTCATGATTTTATTTTCACTTGTCTCGTGAGGGTTATGAGTTGGCCAAATTGATGATGAATACTTGGATTTGCCTATAAAAACACACTCATTCTCAAAGGGATACATACACTGGTATTTCTTTAAATTTCTTGGAAATCGTGCATACAGGATGCACATGAGGAGTCAAAAGCTGTTACTAAGGCTGCAGCAATGAAAGGTAATGCTCCTCCTGCTTTTTTGTTTGTGTGGACTTTCACAAGTGATTATGTCTAATATGGATCCACTGTTTTTGTTAGCCTTCCTGAGATGCATATCATGTTCAATAAAAAAGGGCCTAAATCGAGGTTATACTGAGGAGTCTAGCTAACTTAAGCAATAGAAAAAAGATTCAAAGTTGCAATTGTTTGTGTTGGATGATAATTGTGAGAAAAGTGGGTACGTCTTGTATTACAGGTTCACATTCTCTGGGTTGATGCTCTGATTGCATGAATGGTTTTGCCTTTCACTTTCTTTTGAAGTAACGAAAAAAAAAAAAAAGAAGTTTTTCTTCAGATTGTGTTTGATCATCGATGAGATAAAAGGACAATTCTCTTATAATTTGACAGCATCATCTCATTTATGATGACATGATCTTTTAACTCTCTTTTGATTGTTATCCCTTAATGTACATCAATTTTGACAACATGGTATAGGGTTATGTTGTATTTGGAACCTCGTTTTTTAGAAGCTCCAATTTGCCATACCTTGATGTATTCAAGTAAGCTCTAACTGTATAGACATTATGTTCTAAGGGGACAATATTTATTACTTTTTTTCCAACTTATTGGTAGAGACTAGATAGATCTCTTTGGGATTGCAGAAGCGTGCACAAATTTTTTGTTGAGTAGTCGTCTTGAATGGGCACCATTCAAAGGGGAAAATTTATTAATTCCCCAGCTTCAGTTTCTCCAGGAGATTGTTTGTCTTCCCTGGTGAAGAACTTGTTCTAGAAGTTAGGACAAACAAGTAATAAAGGTACGATAGTTTAAGCTGATTCTTATCTTATACCCATTAGAAGAAAAAGGTGGAAGGTAAAAGATGAGGGGATGGACAATGGGGTGCTAACACAGCTGTTGACTGTTTATGATCCAGGGAGATTGCCAAAAAAAATGTAATTGAAGACCATCACTCTTGGGGATGCTAATCATGAATTAGGGGATGCGAAATACAATGAGCATTGATGAAGTTATTTACCAGATAGAGTGTGATGTCTATAAAATAAATAAGGGTAACTTGAGAGGGCTGTCAATTTGTTGAATTTGGGAGGCAGATTCATTCATTACTTTTTTGATTGAGTGTAAATCACTCAGGTTCTACTTAATTTGAGTCAAAGATTTGAAAATTTCTCACAAATTTGGAGAATTCTTCCATTTCCATGTTTTCCGCTGACACTTCTTGTTGCTCCTCTTTCCGGAGTCCATCTCAACTTACAACTCATATTCCTTTGCGTCTGTTGCCTTCAAACACAACCACATGGCACCACTTTCCAATATTTTTCAAAAATCAAGTCGGTGCTTTCTCAAATTGGCTCATCTGTATTTGCACTTCAATGACAATTCCAGGTTGTCATTTTCCGTTTGGCCTGATTCCAGTTTTTGGGAGAATTTGCTTCTGTGCCATTTGGCTGAATTTTAATTTGGGGCAACAATTAATAAATTGATTTCAATTAAAAAACATGGTATCAATTTGGTATGAGACCTTCTAGGTGGCCATGCCAATCCGAGGGCGAGGCTGGCGTAACCACATTTCTGACCCTCCTTCGCTAGAGAGGGATATGAGAGATATCAAGATTGAAGAAGGGAGGCAACAAGTGCAGCAATCACAGTAATGCCTAGAGCAATTTAAAGCTCTTGGGCAAACTGGTACATCTCAGGAGGCCACCTCTAGATTGCCCAGCAAAAAACAGGAGGTCAACCATTTTGACGGGGAACATGACTTTTTTGTCCAATGATGAGGAACCCATTGATCTCTCTAATAGAAGGAACAATCTCTCTCATCAGGATTCTCACAATATTTAGTAAATTCATAAAGAAGTTGATTGGAATTTACCTCTCAAATTTAATGTGTACTCAGATGATAGATGTGAAATGGAGGTAAGTAAGAGGGTTGTACATGATGGTGATTCAAATACATTCGTTCATCAAAGACTGGATCAAGATTATCTTAGCTCCAGTGAAGGTAGTTAAGTGATCCAGGCCTGATGAAGGCGCAATTGGTATCTTGCTTACAAAATTTGAGATGAAGTTATTGAAGCAATTCTGGGGACTTGCACTGTGAATGTGTTTGTAGAAGACACCCTATTTCAGCATCCAAAGAAGTTTCAACCATTGTTTCAAGAATTTCATGATGTTATTCTTGAAGATGTGCCTGCATGGCTTCCACTTATGAGAACCATCCATCATCTTTTTGATTTCATTTCTGGGGCTGCCATTCCAAAATAGCCAGTCTACAAAACGAATCCTAAAGAATGTGAGGAGCTCCAAAGGTAAAATGACAAGTATCCAATGGAAGTTGAATTCCAGGAAATTTCTTTAATGCATAATATTGCTCATATTGTTCCTTAACACAGTGTAAATGATGAATTAAACTTGAGGATGAGTTATTTTTTTTCTTCAAGCTGGGGTGTTTGATCTAGGAGAATAGCCAAAAAATGAATATATTCAGTCTTGGGCAATGGAATCATGACTTAGGTGATGTGAAACCCAATGAGCACTGAAGAAATTTTTGAATCAGATGGAGTATGATGTATTTTCAATAAAATAGGGTAAATTTAAATTTTTTTTTTAAAAAAAATTTTATACTATTAATCGATTTGATGTAATTTGGCGGCAGATTCATCAATTTCTATTTTGATTTAAGTCCTGATCAGTCAGATTTCAACTTTATTTGCGTCGAAGGTTTGATAAATTCTCATGAATTTGGAGAATGCTTCTGTTTCCCCTGTTTGCTGCTGATGCATTGTTGTTCCTGTTTCCATTGTCCATTTTGAATTACAACCTCTCTTCCTTCGCTTCTGTTGCCAGGAAAGACAACCACCTGGCACAGCTTTTCAACATGTTGAAAAAATCAAGTTGGTGCTATGGTTTTTGGCCTGGAGATAAATCTGCTATCACTCCTTTGTTCTATTGCGCTTCAGTGGCAATTCCAGATTGACATTTTCTGTTTGGTCCGATTACAATTACGTGAAGAATATGCTTCTGTACCATTTGGATGAATATTAAATTGAGTCAACAATGTCTAAATTGCCAGTAATTAAAAAACCTGGTATCACTTTAGTAGAAGGAAGGTGAAGCTAAGTTCTCAGTTTGCAATTTATTACTAGCTATAAGTGCATAATTGCCTGTTATATGGCTCTAAGAGTGCACATCCTTTGTTTACAGACCAATGGTCCAGTTTCAGTTCTCATCGATTCTCCCCCTTCCTCATCATACCTATAAACAAAAGAAAAAAAAATAGAGTCTGTATTTTCTCTCTTTTGATTTCCCACCTTACCCTATGATAAACTTAGCTAGTATTGACAGTTGGTGTTAATAATCGGGAGATGGACTTGTAATGGCTAATGATCTGTCGGAAAAGTAGCTGGTAGAAGATGTTAAAAGCCCCATCAGCTAAATTAAAAAAATGGCAGGGAAAACTATGAACTTTTCTACCAACAATAGCTGCCGTCATAGGTATTTATAGAGTTAGTTGTCAGTAATATTGTGTTAGACTTGAAAAGTTAACAATTCGCTCGAAAATGATTATATGATTCTTTTAGGAAAAGTTATTAGTGATATTATTTTCCGAATTCCTGAGATATTGTCCCGCAAGGGTTGGCACAGGTGGAGTGCTTGCTTTTTCATAAGAAGGATCAAAGGTTAGACTCCACTTGGCAGCGTGTGAGGTTCTTACCAATTAAAGGAGAATTCTTGAGCATATTTGTTAAGCTTTCTTGAGGTGTTCGATTCTTTCTTCTCTTTAGTTTTTCTCTGTTTGCGCATTTGCATGATATGTAGCCCTGGTGTCTGACTCCATACGATGTGATTCCACATTGTGTATGTGTTTTACCAACCAAATAGTTGCTATAACAGTGCATTGATTAATGGACACTGAAATATATGGCCCATTGAGGTGGTTGCTAATATTTGTTTGCACAGTAAAAATGTTTGTTGCTAAGCTATATGTCTATATGATTAGAAACTGCCAATACCATTGTGGAAATTGGAACTTGAGGAGAAATTAATAGGAAATGGGAGGTCTCATTATGGTGAACAAATGATGCTAGCACTAGGCATTGGTAATTTGGGATGTCTATATTACTTACCATTTAACAAGTATTAAGTAATTTTTTGAATCTTTGTATTATTTTGTAAATTGACAATTTATTAGGCATTTGGCGACTCTATAAATCCTTGTATAGGTATTAAATTCAGATAGGGTGGGTGGCAGGTAGTGGGGAGAGTAATGATGAGGTGATGTAATTGCAGGTATGGGGATGGTATGGAATTTTGTACATGCCATGGTTATGACTTCTCGTTGAAAAGTGTTTTGCTTGGTAGGTCCAACCCACCCATCTCGTTTCCATCTTTAATCCACCCTGTTCACCAGATTTTTTTCCCCCCTTTATATGTAAGCAACAAATCATTAATAGGACACCCGACTATGAAGAGATGTGGAAGCAAATTACCCTAACAAAAAGGTCTACACCCTGAGGAGCAGGATGGTAGATGTTGCTCCATGAGTTAACAGCTTAATGTCCATAAACATCTTGTAAAATGAAGGGAACCCTTTTCAAAATGGGAACTCTCCATATGTAGGTTGCTCAAAATATTTTGCTTTCTGTATCTGCTATGAAATCTCCTATTCTACTCCTTCCAAATGCACCTCTAGATGGTTAGGGGAATTATCTTCCAATCGATAGTTTTGTATCCCTAGTATGATTTTGCAGGGTAAAGTGTCTAATTTGTGCTTAGAGAACGAAGAAAATTTAACCAAATTAGAGCAAGAATGAAATGCCAAAGCTTTAAGGGCTATTTGAAATATTGGAGTAATGACTGGCTGATTCCTTAAGCAACTGTGAGGAAGGCAAAAGCCTTTGTCCTTCCCAGTCCACTTCAAGAATCTTTTCCTAGTTCCTAGGATCATGTGATGTGTGCACGAGTCGGCAGTAGTACCGGCAACGCAGGAAGGAGGCTAAAACAGAGGAGGAGATGGAGGGAGGGGAGATCGGCAAAGGAAAAAGACAAAGGAATAGAGGGAAAAGATGAAGACGAGGGAGAAAGTATTGGGAAGGGAAAACTGCAGAGAGAGTTTGAGGGGCAGAGAGGAGTTCTAGAGTGAGAGTGTGTCAGGAAAAAAAAAGAATAGGGCTCAGAGTGACAGAGAAGAAAATCAGAGAGAGATAGCAGAGAGGAGAGGAAGCAGGAAAATCTCATCCATTCTTTATTTTTATTTGTATTTATTTATTTATTTATTTTATTTTTTCTTGCTTGTTAAAATGGGGAGGTGTTGGGAGTGGAACACAAGGCCAGGGAGGTAGCTGTGGTGGTGTACCTGATGATTACCATGTTCAACTGTCCATCTTCTTACATATCATCAATACTATCAACTCCACAATTTTCAGTGTAAGCATTTGATTATGGGAATCCTATTCCTTCATTTTTCTTCATCAAAGGCAATATGCTCTGAAAATTGAGGCTTGTCAAATACTTTTTCTTTGTCACTCCACATCTTCCTAGGTCTACTGTTCCCTCTTTTTTCATTTAACCTTGATCAAATAACTCATTCTTTTTACGGCACCTCCTGTTCTGTGGTTCAAGTGCCCGAACGATCTTGAACATCATTCATCTCATCTCATCTCGTATAAATGCTACCTCTAGCTTACTGCAGATGATTTTGTTGCCTAGTTGATCTTTTAGCATTTCACCATCTAGCTATTTATCTTCTTATGAAAATATAAAGTGCAAAAAGTTTCCATTGAATTTGGTTGACTGAATTTGTGTTGCTTTCTAGCTAACAAAGAAAGAGATGAAATCTTGAATGAATGATTACAGTGTGCCACCTACTGCTAGTGTCCTCAACTTTGAATGTGGAAGGCTGAACAAATGTGGTTATATTTGATTTGATTTCTTGCACTGTTAGCTGGAGAGGAACATAATATTATTGCTTGTTCTTATTTAAATGTTTTCGGTTATCTTGGCACTGCTCCAAAGCAATCAAGCAGCGGATGGAGAAAGACATCGATGATGTTCAAAAGATTGCCCGCATGATAAAATCACAAATTGAAGCACTTGACAGAGATGTAAGACAATTTGCTGCCTTATGTGATGTTATCTTTTTTGCAGTTTTCCGTTGACTTTTTCTTTTTTTCAGAACATAGCAAACAGGCAAATCCCTGGATGCGGTAAAGGAACAGCTGTTGACCGCTCCCGAAGTGTGGCAACTGTGTAAGTTATCGCACAACTTGCACCTGTTAGTCATCTGGATAAACTTTTACGGCACCAGGTGTCATTAGCATCCTGGTGTTTCTTGATAGATGCTGTTGTTTGAGATGGATGTTCTCGGGGACGTTGTTTGGTAGCATGTTCATGAAAACATTTGCATGCTGATCTGAAGGACTACTATAAAATGCTCAGCAGACTTTACAGGGAATGGTTCTATATCTTGAAGATGGAAAGGGAAAGCAAGACAGATTATATGGTTTCATTTAATCAGGTTGTGAATAGAGGATATTGGTCGTTTCAGGTGATAGCAAGATTGTGAGGAATTTTCTAAAAGAAAAAGGAATTATAAAAATAAAAGAAAAAGAAAATCAGGCAAGAGCAACTGAAAACTGAACGTATAAATAACAAAAGGTTGATGACTATATACGGCAAATTTGATCGTTTTATCTGGTGGGAGGAATGTGAGAAATCAGCACGCACAACACAAGCTTTTTGAGTTCATTAAATTTTGTTCTTTCTGGGAGATTGGGAATCTTGTGTTTTACATGGCTGCAGGATGGAGGCAAGTTACAGTACATCCTTAAATTAACAAAATTCTAATGAAAAAGACTTAAATTGTGGCATTTTGGTGAATGTGGTTCTTGACAATAATTGGTTGGTTGTCTGAATGCCTCTCAATCACACACTCTAATTGTAGTCTATCAAATCCATAATTACAATCTTAAATAAAACCGTCCTTTAGTACAAATAATAAACATATGCTAAATAGAGATACTAAATATTATTTAATAATACATACAATTTAATACGACTAGTATCCTTTTCAAATTGAACAATATGTCAATACGTTAGATTGTAGCTTGTTAGAAAAAAAAAAACTCAATCAAAATTTACCCGTCTAATAGCAAACAATGCGTTGGTCTATATTCTGGTGTGAATATTGAGGCGCTTATATAAACTGACTAATTGCTTGTACGAGAAAGGAAATATCTAACTTGTAATAGTCAAATAATTCAAATTGCTGACTAGTTGTCTATAGATAGATGTATTAAATAATTATTCCCCCCTCTTCTTACCTGAGCTTTAAATTTACTTTTATAGGTGTAAGAGCTAAGTTTCCTAACTAAAGATCGGCCAAAGTAATAAGATGCAATATTGTGTGTATAGGAGAAATATGCACCTCAAGATCAAGAAAATACTATGACAAACTAGGATTGTTTATATGAAATGATGCCTTGAGATGCCTTGATAGTTGCTAAATTAATTAAGGATTAGACCTTGTTATGACAATTACATCAACATATACAAGAAGCAAAAAAATCCCAGTTGTCTTTCTTAGAAAAAGAGATAAATCGTATCAGCTTTGTGTGAATTTAAAATTAAAAACAGTGGTGTGAAAGTTCTTAAATCATGCATGTGGTGTCTGTTTTAACTTGTATAGAGATTGCTACAACCAATAAACCTCCAAAGTGAAGCGAGTGAACATGCTAGGAGGAGTTATAGATTTTTTCCTTGAGATCTACATGTAAAAATGCATTTTTCACATCTATTGTTGAAGAGACCAACCTTTCGAGACTAGAATAGAAATAGCAATTTTCGTGGTAGTAATTTTGTTTGTGGGTGCAAAAGTCTCGTCGTTGTTAAGTCCACATTTCAGTTGATTCCCAAGAGCTACTAGACATGCTTTTATACCTATCTATAGTACCATCAGACCATAGTTTGATGGTATGGACCTATTTGCACCCGATAGGATTTAATGTATCAAGATAAGGTACTATATTCCATCTATGATTGTTCTAAAGGGCTTGAAGCTCTTCTTGCATAATTTGTTGCCGACATGCTTGAATAGATGTCTGGGAATATGACAAAGGTATAAAAGTAGTATCCAGAGTTGCCTTAAAAGTTGTATGAAAGAAAGCATACCCATCAAGAGGTCGAGTGATCTGAGTTGACTATTGAAGTTCAGGTGAAACAAAATCAGGTGGTGGGTTAGTGACAAGAAGAGGCAATAGGCGTCATTTCTGATACACAATCCTAGCTTAAATTGTTCAATAGTACACAACCTGACATCCAATTTTGGAAGCTAATTGAAGTGGAATCATGGATGAGATGAGATTGGAAGAAATATTGGTTTTCAAAGAAGTGCACATGAGGAGAAATATAGAGGTTGGCATCCAAATCATAGCATAAAAATTCTTTATAAGCAGTAATGAACCCAAGAAATGCACATCTAGTAGCTTAAGCAGCAAGCTTGTGATGTTTATTAGAGGAAAAGTAAATAAAACAAAAACAACCAAATGTATAAAGAGAGTGATATTCAGGAGTAGCTTTAGACAAACAAGAATACAGAGAATTAACATGTGACAATTGTGAGGGCATATGATTAATCAAATAAACAGTTATATAATTGTAGATAAGTTTTCAACCCAAAATTTAGTAGGTATAGAAGATTTAATCAACAAGGTTTGAATAATGTCCAAAAATGACAATTCTTACATTTTGCTACTCCATTCTATTCCGGAGTGTAAGGAGAATAATGTTGGAAAATGATACCCTTTGTGCTTAGATAAGCCTAGAAGTTATTGGACATATATTCATCTCCACAGTCAAAAGCATATGATCGTAATGTATGTGAAAAATTGTGTTTTAACAAAAATAACGAAAGTTTGAAACATGAAAAAGACTTCATCTTTTAGACAAATAATGTATACCCAAATGGAACGACTATAATCATGAATAAGTGTTACAAAATATTTGTACTGAGTATGCAAAGTGACTCGTCTCATGCCTCACACATTAGTGTGGATATTCTCAAAACTTGTGGAAGCACGATTACCATGCAAAGGAAAGGGTAAAGCTTTGCTTTTACCAAATTTAAAAAAAGTATGATTAGGTAACATAGTAGAGGTGAAATCGATTATGTATTACCCAAGTAACTATGTTTCGTAGGATGAGTCAGCATAACATTATCCCAATTTCTTATACCAGATAGTAATATTATCAAGAATGATAATATAAACTGAAGAAACAATACTAAGAATAAAAAAACAAATTTATATTACCTAATTAACCATGTTTCATGAGATAAGTCTAAATGATAGAGTTTGGATATTACAATTTCTTATGTCAAACCATGATGAAAATATCGGTATCAACCGCGGTCGTATTGATATCAGGTAATACATATCGTTATCGGATATATTAGACGGAAAACTTTTTGAAAATCGTAAGTCGATATGGTTGTGATGGTTGATATAACGGTAAAAAATCAATCATATCAGTTGATATTTTAAATATCATCCAATATTTTGAATATTGGTTGATATATTGATTATATCAGTCGATACAAAAATATATTTTGATATTATTATGATATTGAAAAATATCAATTTCAGGGGGCCTAATACCAATGCATATTGGATGATATATGCATTAATGTGCCAGGCAGTAATATCGTTAGCAACAACAGTACAAGATAAAGAAATAATAGTAAGAATGTAAAATTAGAGAGGTTATTAACGTCCCATTTTAGGCTCATTAGCAATTACATTCTGTAACGCTTGATCCTGCATAAGACAATTATTGTGCTTAAATTGAATTTCACAATTGTTATGGACTACTTGTCCAACAAAAACCAAAACAGTAGATAACTTTTGGTGATGCAAGTTTATTGTTTAACAAAGAGCCCAAATTTCCAAGCGTAGTGATTAAAAAAGAACTGCTATTCTTGTCATATAATTTGATGTGGTAGAGTCAACCAAGCTAGGAGAAGTGAACAATTTTCACTTTGCTTGCAGACCTAAGGCACATAAAGCAGACTCAATCATCTGCTGTACCATCTCGGGTGTGAGAGGAAGTGAACGAGTGTTACAATGATTGGTTGTTGGTAGAGATGATATGAACAACAGTTGAAGTTGGCTAGGAAGCAATGTGGAAACCTTGAGATTGTTGATTTTGAGGCCCTATACACAATCCTTAATGATTTGCCCTCATTTTTGTAATAATTATATAATTTCTTGTTCCAATTCTTTGTAATTTGTCCAAACTCCTTATAACTATAATACCGAGTCCGAGACTTAAATTCTTTCCCTGAGTAGTACATGCCACATTAACCATTTTAGAAGTTACTGTTTCTTGTGTTATGTTAAGCTATGCAGCCAGGTGTTATTCTCTAATAAGATCTCTCAAGCATACATCCTGGGATATTGTAGGATTGCTATTTAGCAATCTAGCCTATGCAATTTTAAATTTTTGTCTTAGTTTCATCATAAATTAATTCATAAGGCTCTCAGCATGAATTTCTTATAGTACTGTAAGTGTTACCTTTGGGAATTTTGAAATGAATTATCCTAATATATTCACTCCATAGATTATGAAATCCAAAATAGAATTGTTCAATGAAGAGACTACTTTGGTTGTTAGCAATCTCTAATACCAATTGAAATTTTTTGACATTGTTATCTAGGCTAGAAATTCATTTGAGATAATCTAACATCTCCTTATTAATAGTGAAGGACTGAAGATTGTTCACAATAAGTGTTTTAATCGAATCAAATAACCAAGACACTATGCATGCATCTTTATTGTCCCATTTATCATGTTCCATTGAATTAGTGGGAGCCTTTAATCATTTATCGAAATGACTCCATAGTTCTTTTTTGTTTACAAATATTTTAAATTTTAACTCCTATGTGGAGTAATTATTCCATTAAAATTTCTCTCCACATTATAAAGAAAAGAGGGCTAAAAGTTGTTAGTGAAAGATCCCCTAAACTTTCTTACATAGAAAAGTGCCAAGAATTCTAAAATAATCTAGGTCAATTTCGTAGAGAGAGGCGAGCAGCAATATTAAGATAATGTACTCTAGAAAGACACATGCAAATTAGGCCAAATAACTTACTTTTGCCTAAAGTTTGAATAAATCTAATTTAGCACAGCCATGGATGAAAATATCAGTATTGGTATCGATATTAGATATATTAGACAATATGTATCAGTATCAGATCTATCGGAAGAAAAATTTTTTTTGAGAATCTTAAGCTGAAAGGTTTGAATCGGCTGACATCTCGGCTAAATTTCAAGTATATCGGCCAATATATTGTAATATATCAGTTGATATATTGCAAGAAATGGCTAATATATTACGATACGTCGTCGATATGGAAGCATATCTCCATATTGTTGTAGTATAAGAAAAGTTTGGTATGAGGCCCGAAACTGATATATATCACTGATAATTGCAATATTGTCGGATATTTTCATCTATGGGCACAATTTCCTAACTTAACCAGATGAAGATAGAAAACTAGACGGAAATTGAATATTCTTGAGATACTCAGAAGAAGAAATCAATCAAAATCAAAGTACTCGAAGATATGAAGATGAAGAAAATAGGAGGGAAATCGAAGATACTTAAGATACTTGAAGATGCTCAAGATACTAGAATAAGAAGAAATCGATTGAAATCAAAATAACACCATGAACCAATCAAAATTGAAATGACTCCATGGATCAATCCACAATGAAAATATTTGGCAAAGCAATTGAAGCTGACGGTCAGCTGGTCATATCCAATCAAAGATAGATGACTGATGAAGCATGAAACAAAAGCTAAGATAACTCTGGAAACAAATTAAAGCACAATCGAAAACCCAAGAATGCCAAAATTGACTGAGCTATTTGCTGCTCAAGCCAGATTAAGAATTATGGGCTGCAGTTGTTGTGATCTAAGATGAATGCCAAAACAGTTAAAGTGACACAGGTAACCAAGAAGATGATTTTGATTTTAGGTCCTTGATACCAGGATAATAATTGGTTGTTTGTATAAATGCCTATCCATTGAGAGATCTTCTCTATTAAATAAGAAAACATTTCCTAATTGCACGCTAATTACAGTTTATCAAATTCCATAATTGCTGTGCTGAATAAAATTATACCTAATTACAAATAATCAAGATATGCTAAATATGGCAACTAAATTGTATAATTTTATGACAATTTAATACGACTGACTGTTCTAATCGTTCATCAAAGTTTCATTATGCATTCACCAAGGGTAACCTCAAGGTACATTTGGGTTTTTATTAAAATTTAGATGGTTTAAATATTGAACTATTCTGCTTTTGATTTTGCACAACAGAGGACAGGGTAAGATTTGTTTTGTGAATAAAATATGATCACAGGCTTTTTCTCCCCAGAATAAGCTTTTATATAACATTGTTAAATCCCTTGTTTTCAGTGTATCAGAAGAGAGGAATTTAAAGAGGAAATAAAGATGGTGAAGATTAGGAAGACCGTTAAATCATATGATATTTTTTGTGAGGCTTGGAAATGTACAGGGGGAGGAAATTTTGTCTTTGACTTGAATGTTTAACAATATCCTAAGTAAGATAATGATGTTGGATGATTGGAGAGATAAATTGGTATGCATTTACAAGAACAATGAAGATGTAAATGGTTTTGCCAACTATAAGGTTTTTGAGTTGATGAGACATATGATGAAGACATTGGAAAGGGTGATTGAAAGGAGGCTATGCGATATATAAGTGAAATAGAGAACCAATTTGGTTCATACCACACAAATGTAAATGCAATAAAGAACCAAGTGGATTCATGCCCCCCAATTATGCATTGGAAGCTATTTATTTGCTAGAAGACCTGGTGGAGCAACTTAAAGAAACTAAAAATAACTTTAGTATTGTGTTTATCAATTAAGAAAAAAGAATGTAATATAGCCCAAAGAGAAGTATTTTTGGGATTTTTTTTTTTTTTTTAAGTTTCCATTGCTGATATTCAAGTTATAAAAGATGTGTAATGAAGCAATGGCACTTGTTAAGAACATAAGAAGGGGATAGGTTTTCCCAGTTGCAATCTGTTTACACCACAGGGTAGATTCTCGCTCTTATATATGTGTTGATTATGGATGAATTAACAATACACATTCAAGATGGTCTATCATGGTCCATGATTTTTTGCATATGAAATAACTTTAGTAGAGGAGAGAAGAGAGGGCATTAACACTGAGTTCGAAGTTTAGAGTGGAAGAGAAAGACTTTGGAAGCAAAATTCTAAAGAAATAGTATAACAAAGAAGGAATAAGTAGAATATAAGTTTAGGTATATAGAAACATACTGTAGGGATGGGAAAACACTCTAAGCCTATCAAACAGTAATTATTTAAAATATCATGGATCAATAATTTAGAAAATGAAGTTGTTACTCAATGGATTAAATCAGACTAGATGAGATGGAGAAATGCATCTAGCGTTGTGTTATTCATGAATATTTCCAATAGTTTAAAGGAAAATACTGTAAGGTAGTTATTTGGTGAACCATTTTGTATGCCAGGAGTGTTGGGCAGTAAATATTGGTATGTACAAAAGAGGCAATAGGGAAGATGAAGAAGTTGGGATGGCCTTCTGGTTATTGAAGAAGAGATATGGTTGATATTCATGATATATGAAAGATGAATATGTTGAGAGGGACTATGGTTCTGCAAGAAGAGATATGGTTCATATTGATGATATATGATAGAGGTTGGGGTGGGATCCATAGGGGACTTCATTTGAGATGATGTGGCCATTATAATCGCAAGTTGCTTAATTGGAAAATGTGAGAGCTTGGAAGAGACATTGTAGAAGATGAAGAAGAAGAACAACTTAGGTTTGAAGGAAACTATCAGTATCATGTGTGATCTTGTGTGATGCGTACATTGCAAATATTCCAAAATTAAGGAGATTTTATTTTATTTGATTTTGATTATTGATTTTGTAATATCGTAGAGATTTTTAGAATTTTCTCATTTTGATATCCCTTTAATATTTTAGGAATGTTATATTTTAATTTATTATTTCTTTCTTTTGAGTTGCCACAAATTCTATTGATCGGTCATATAGGCCCGAGTCGGACATCCAATTGCTTCGATTTGATTATGAAATTATGCTTATTTCTTAATTACCGTAGGAGTAGGGCACTTCTATATAAAGACTATAACCATATTATTGGAGAATTCATTGATGAAAGTAAATTGATACTAAAAATTGTGATTGTCCTTCTTTTTCTCTAGCAATCTCTACATTTTTTCTATGTTTCCTTCCCTGTTCTTCCCTTTCCCCTTTTCCCCCATTATGCCCTCTCCCTACATCAAATGTGGTTTTGGAGACTTATTTGATCCTCTACTTCCTGCGTTCTGCCCATTGCCTATGAAGCCACCTGCTGCCTCACTGTAACCTCAGCCACTATTACACCAACTGCCAACAACTAGTGGGACTCAATTCTTGAATTATAGGCCACACAACCACTTCTATTGAATTTGAAGAGCTAGTACTTTTTTTTGAGAAGTTTGAGTTACAAAGAAGTGAAGATGTGGTTGAAATGAATATTTTTGAAAAAAAAAAAAGGTGAATTTGTTGAAAAAAAATATGTAAAAGTTGCTAAAAAAAAAGAGGAGGAGAAAGGATTGCGGTGGAGGCCAAAGTCACCAAAATTATCGCTGGAAATTCCTAAAAGTCGTCTTCTCCCCTTCAAATCACTGGTTCTCCCCTCCACATTGCCACTGACTGCCATCACCACAATATCTTCCATTGCTACCAAGCCAAATCAATGCTCGAACACAGAATACCACCAACACTAGCCCACAATACTATGGACTAACCCGAAACCCTACATGACCACCTCCATTAACCGAGCTACACTATCATCAAATAAAGCCTACCTCTCAAGCCGTAGCCTAAGCCAGAAACCCCAGCTGTCACATCTTTCTTTATTCAATTACGAAGGAGAACCTATTTGCCAATTTTAAAAAGTGTTCCTTCTTTTCAAATAGGGTTGCTTTTTTGGGCTTCATCGTTTTCTCTAACGGAGTCTCTGCTGACCTTACAAAGATTCAAACGATCATACATTGGCTTGAACCCAACTTCACCCACAATGTTCGAAATTTTTACGGTTTAGTTACTTTTTATCGTTGATTCATTAAGGGATTTAGTATAATCATGATTCTTTTCACTGAGTGTACGAAAAAAAGTGAATTCAATTGGTCTTTTGATGATACTAAAGCCTTTAAGAGTGTAAAAGAGAGGATGACAACTGTAACGCCCGGGGACGTTACAACAACAGCCCTTGTCATGAGACTTCCTAACTTATCTAAAGTGTTTGAGGTAAAGTGTGATACATTAGATGTAGGAATAGGAGAGTTTTTAACCAAGAACGCCATTTTGTTGCCTATTTTAGTGAAAAGTTTAATAATCCCAAGCTATTGTATTCTACTTGTGATAAGGAGTTATGTGCAACTGTATAAGCCGTACGTTACTAGCGCAATTACTTGTTATATGAGAATTTTGTCCTTTACTCTGTCCATGAAGTTCTTTGTCTTCATAGTTCTCAATAGAAATTGAATCATAGGCATTGTTAATGGGTTGAATGTTTACATGCCTATTCTTTTATTTTAAAATATAAAAAAGGAGTTGAAAACCAAGCAGCAAATGCCTTGAGCTGTCAAGTGTCTTTGTTATCTATCATTCAAGTTAAGATTGTTAGATTTTAGAAATTCAAAGAAAAATACAAGTATTGTCTTAATTTTAGTAAGATCTTTCTAACTTGACAGAATGGACAGCCTGACACCACAGATTGTTTTTGCATTCAGGATGGGTATTTGTTTCGAGTCAATAAACTTTGTTTCCATAGGATAAATGCTTGAGATTTTATAGTTTGGAAGGCTTACGTTGGCAGTTTATCTAGCCATTTTGGATGTGATAAAATAACCAAAGAGGTTGATCGGTAGTTTTACTACCTAGTTTAAAAAAAGATGTGAGTAAGATAGTATTTGTCAAATATGCCAACTAACAAAGCATAAAAGACAAAACACTGGCCTTTATATCTTTTTACATCGTTACTCTTGTCAGGACGTGAGTATAGGCTTTGTGTTAGGATTCTTGCATATCCTTAATAAGTATGACTCCATTTTATTGTTGTGGATCATTTTTTTAAGATGGTCTACTTCATTCTTTGTAATAAAATTTCTAATGATTTTCAGATTGATAGACTTTATTTTGATGATATTGTCAATTTAAATGATCTTCCTAAAACTATTATCCCTGATAGAGATGTTCATTTTGCTAGTCACTTTTGGAGAACCTTATGATACATTGTTGGTACAAAACTAAAGTTTTTCATTATCTACCACCCTCAAACAGACGAAGTTTTTTACTACCTACCATCCTCAAATAGATGGTCAAATCAAAATTGTTAATTGGAGTTTAAGAAATTTATTAAGATATTTGGCTCAAGAAAATATGAGAAACTAGGACTTAATTTTTCTTACAGCCTAACTTACATATAATAGCCCTGTTAATAAGTGTATAGACATGAGCTCATATAAGGCTGTGCATGGCTAAAACCTAGAAAACTTTTAGATCTAATCACGTTATCCTTGTATGTTAATATGTCCATGTTGGATGAAACTTTTACACGGCACCTTCATGACCTACACATTGATGTCAATAAACAATTGGAAACAAGCAATATATTATATAAACTTCAAGCTAATGTATATAAAAGGCATGTTGAATTTAATGTTGGGGATTATGTCATGGTTCGGATTAGACCAGAATAGTACTCACATTGGGCTGTTTCTAAATTGTCAACCCATAGTGTTGGTCAATTTAAAATTTTACAGCAGGGATCAAATGCATGGATTATTGATATTCCATCTTATTTTGGTTTTCATCATATTTTTAATATCGAGGAGTTAATCGCTTACAAAGATAATTTTAATCCACCAAATGACCCATTTGAAGTACCCTCAAACGTGCCAAATATTAAAGTTTCATCTACTTCTATACAATTCTCAACCTTACTAGTATACTAAGATAAAATTGATGATATTATGAATGAGAAAATTATGTTTACCAAGGATTGAGTGGTTTGATGCTTCCTTGTTCGTTAGGTTGGACCGGATTTAGAGAACATTAGATTTCTAGATAGACACTCTAGTGGTTTGATTCGGGCATTTTGGAGTTCTATTAGAGTTGATTGGATCGACCATCACCAGGTTAGAGTTCTTCTCGTCCAGGAGGAATTTGTAGTTCTATCAGATTTCAACTACCACTCACACATGTCTATGGGCTTTAGAGAAGGATTGCATGAGCACTTAGCTTGTGGCTAGGGGAATAATAACAGAAGTCTTACTTAACAGGGTCTAGTTCCAGCCACCCTTGAAGAGTTGATGCGAACATTGTAGATATTCTAAAATTAGAGAGATTTTATTTTATTTGATTTTGATTATAGATTTTGTAATATTTTAGAGATTTTTGAAATTTTCTCATTTTGGTAGCCTCATAATAATTGAGGAATGTTATATTTTAATTTATTTTTTTCTTCTTTTGAGCTGTCATTAATTAAAAAATTATATTTATTTTTTAATTATTTTAGGAGTATGGTACCTTTATATAATAGTTCTAACTCTATTGTTTGAAGATTCTTTGATTAAGACCATTCACTATTTCTTGAAGCTTGATCTCTCCCCCGGATGGGCTCGATCTTGGTACCAGCCCATAACGATGTACATAATATACAACTAAATAAAGGGATTTCTCGATTGATTTGAAAAGAAGGGATATGATTTGAAAACGGTGGGTCAGATAGGAAAAAGAAAAAATGCTCGATTAATCTGTAAATCAAATCCTTTTTATTTCCATTTTTGGTATTCCTCCTTTTGCTTGTTTTTGGTCCAAGGATGAAAAATGAATTGATATTAAAAATTGTGATTGTCCTTCCTTTTTTTTTTGACAATCTCTACTTTTGTTCTCTCTGTTTCCTTCCCCATTCTTTCCTTTCCCCCCTTCCCTCCTTCCTTCCTCCCCCTTATGACCCCTCCTTGCATCATTGTGCATTTGGACTTTGTAGATGGCAGGGTACAGCAAAATTGAATGGAGGTAAATAACTCATATAGCTGACCCTACTTTCTGGTAAAAGGCTTAATTATGTTATGTTCATCATTTAATCTGTTATGTAATGGTGCTTTCTCATATAGAACTCTGAAATGCACGAGTAGAAATGAACAACAATTTTGTGATATTTTTTTATGTTGAGATCTGTTTGGAATTTACCTCTTTCTTCTTTTGTGAATATTGATCCTATGTTTGGTTTCCCTTGGTGCAGTGCCTTGAAAAAGAAGTTGAGGGACAAGATGGCTGAATTTCAGGTGGATTTACTGACTTCTATTCATATGGTGGCTTTTATATGCTTCTTTTATTTACAGCTTTTAGAACTGTTTGCAGACTCTACGTGAAAGGATTCATCAAGAGTACCGAGAAGTTGTTGAGAGGCGTGTTTATACAGGTTTTGCCTCCTCTTTATTGGCATGACTTTCTTCTGCCAATTGGAATAAATACATATATACCTACTGTTCAAATGTTCCAATATTGTGCCTAATTGCTTTTGTTCTCCACTTCACAGTGACGGGTACACATGCTGATGAAGAGGTGAACACTTCTTGCCTTTCATCTGGAGACATTAGTGTGTAAATGTATGTGTTTTTGCTCACTCATGCGAATCATTTACTTCCGACAGACGATTGATCGGTTAATTGAGACAGGTGAAGGTGAGCAAATTTTTCAGAAAGCTATCCAGGAACAAGGACGAGGCCAGGTGTGCACACTCTCCTACGCCTCCAATTCCTGCTTTCCCCCTCTAACGAATAGCATAATCATATAATCAAGAAACTAAAAGAATGTTTCTTCTGTGAAATTTTTATGATTCTATTTTTATGCTGCCCTAAGGCAGTATTTCTTAATGCTTAGGATAACATCCCCACCCCCCCAAAATAAATCGCTCAAGAAGGCGTGAAGTCTACTTTTAACAATCAAGCTAATGAACTTGTGCATGGTGCATCTAGATAATCAGAGCTGTAAGGCTCATTGGACGACCAAGAAAGAATTTTTGGATTAACTTGTAATTTTTGTATATGCATATTTTCGTTACAGGTAATGGACACACTGGCTGAAATACAAGAGCGTCATGATGCAGTCAGAGAAGTTGAGAGGAAGCTTCTTGAGCTGCAGCAGGTATTTGACATTCGGCATTATACCATGCAGTTTGTTGGACTTGAGGTTCTGGAATGACCGAGATCCAACATCTTTAACTTACATTCTCTTAACATTTTTGTAGTGTAACCATGACAGTCTCCCTTCAGATCAGAGGCTATTTGACCTAAATTGTTGCTTCCAGCTGACAATTGAATGTCTTAGGACCAGTTTTCTTAGCCTAGGGCTTTGAGAATTTGTACCTCTGCCAACTCTGAGGAAACCGCTTATCCCCCTCTTCCTGTTCAGAAAGAGCCGTTGTAAAATGGGACTTCCCGGTACAATGGGGAAGATGATTTTATAATCTTTTCCTTGCGATGCACAGATTCAGTATGAACATTGTATCTGGTGTCACAAAACATGTTAGGATGATTTGATTAAAAGTATTATTCTCAATGCAATCTAAACAAACCAATTGGTTTTAGACTTTATGCTTTGTTGTGATAAATTTGCCTAAAAACAAACAAAAGTTTAAGATGTTAAATAAAAGTTCAAGAATAGTTTATACTCTCACCGGCTCGTGTAAACACCCTTTTGGACGAAGTGTGGGTTAAGCACATACCTACTGCTCAACATGTGCTGAGAAATAATTACATGAAAAATAGAATTGATCTAATAACCACTTGATCCTTCAGGCTTTGATACTGTGTCAAGAAATCAGCAAATCCAAAAGCTTAAAATTAAGTACAAGTCTAAGAATGGTTTTATACTAAAATAGAAGCATGGTTGTAAATTCTAAGGCATGGGAGACATGTCTGTTCTTGATTGTTGGTAAATGGAGAGTAGATGCTTGACCATGGACCAAAGTTTTGCGATGAACTTTTTGTAAGATCCCCCTCCCATACATAGATTTTAATGTTAACCGGCAAGTGGTAACATAGATTTTAATGTTAAAAATGTGGGTGGCATAGATCGTAATGTCAATTTTTTGAAAGCGGCAGATGACAGAAGAAAGGTTGTCTGATTGATACCCTGACTTTATTGTGATCTACTATCAGCAACAAACAGTGTTGTGGTTCCCTATTCCCATCATGAAATGTGTTTCTCTCACTGTTGTAGAGACAGTTCCATACTGCATATATGCAACAATGTGAAATTCATAGTTCTTAATTGAGAATACTATGTGCAGATATTCCTAGATATGGCAGTTTTGGTGGATGCACAAGGAGATTTGCTGGACAATATTGAATCACAGGTAAAATGTTCATTCTTTTTGCACCATTTTCTATAAAGAACAGCAGAGCCTAGTCCCGAGGCCCCTGCTTGACAGGGTCTAAGATGGGTCAAAATGTATGCAACTGCACCCCATTGCATGCAAAGAGGAGACTTGTTATTTCCCTCCTATTTTTGTACTCCCTCATATTTCTAACGGTAAATATTTTATCTTAAAAATTTGATGTTTAGTTTTAGGAAAACACATTAAAATATATGAAACCTATCTTATAATCCTAGCCATTCAAATAGTTATGATAAAATCCTCACCACTGAAAATATGAGAGGACTCTAACAAGTCCATTCAATAGGTTATTTTTATAGTTTAAACCCATAACATCTTGGTCACATAAGAATAATTTTACCATTACATAAGGTATTTCGCATTATCTTCGTTGATAATATTTTCTTTTCCTTTTTATGTTTAGCCTGTGAATAATATCTTCATCCATCAGGTTTCCAGTGCTGTAGATCATGTGCAGACAGGAAATACTGCCCTCCAAAGGGCAAAGACTTTACAGAAGAACTCAAGGAAATGGATGTGCATCGCCATTATCATCCTCCTCATCATCGTAGCTGTGATTGTTGTCGGTGTGCTGAAGCCATGGAAAAGCAGCTAAGGTGCTTAGGTGCCTTTTGTCGCATGCTTAATATTTACGCGCACATGACATCTGTGAGTTATCCCCCTTTTTTGTAAACCTGGCTTTCCTTAAATAGCAATTGAGCGTGTTTTTGTGTGATTATCAACCTCTTTTTGGTATATCGCTTATAATTCTTTCTGTCCAATCACCATGAATGCTTAATTTTATTCCACTTTTGTATTTTTTTTCTTTTTGAAATCCATCTCCACTGTAATCCATTTAGATTCCCTGAAAGGCTCTATACAGCATAGAGGTGGTGATTGTTAGAATTAAAAACTTGTTTAAACCGCGAGACAATACTTAGAAGACGATAACAAGCACACAATAATCAAGCATAAACGATAAAGACACGATTTTTACGTGAAAAACTCCCCATGAAACGAGGGAGAAAAACCACGGGACACTGAATCCGAAATTTTCACTAGTAGCAGTTGATCGGTTACACAAACTCCAAATCACAAGAATCAATATCAACTAATTTTGGACAGCCCGTACAAGAAATATAAATAACAAGAGTAGAGATAAAACCTGGCAGACGTTCTTCACAGCAATAAGAATCTCGTACGTGGGATTATCGAAGACTGGAACTTGATTGAAAATCCAAACGGAGGCTCAATTTTTTATCTTCTTCTTCTCTCTCATTTCTCTCTTTTTCTTCTCTGGAACGGCGATCAGAATTAATTCAAAATTACCCTAAAAACGCAAAGTTGGTGTCTTATATCTTTGACGCGCGCTCGAGCGACTGTCGAGCCCGCAGCTGGCGGAGGCCCGCGTTCGAGCGCCTATCGAGTGCACAGCGAACGGGGCACATTCTGGAAAATTCGCTTGAGCGTCTATCGAGCGCACAGCGAGCGGGGCACATTCTGAAAAATCTGCTCGAGCGCATATCAGGCGCACAGCGAGCGGCGGCCATTCTGGAAAATCCACTCGAGCATTTAGCGAGCTCAACTTGATCTTTCTCTATGCGGTGAAGATATGTACCTCTACCCGCCACATTAAGTGGTTATGTGCCCACACGGGAGTGACCCATAACCCAACAGTAATAAGAATATATCCTTGTCTAGTTATCTATTCAAATCCTTCAAATGGCTCCTCCTCTTTTTTGCATGAAAGTGTGAATCAGCTGATGTCTTTTATTTTACCTTCCCTAATGTAAATTTCATCTTTGAGACACTCCTCTGCTGCATTCCTTCGTAACTACCATGGGGAAAGGGTATAAAAGCCGATGCCAATAAGGGGACCAAGATACGAGAAATGCTTAGGGATACCCTTCAGAGATTTTTGGGACACCTTTAGAAAGCACGGCGCTCATCGAGTTTTACACGAGTCTACAATATCTCGTCATTTGAGGGTGTTCTTTTAAAACTTCTCATTTAAGAGTTAAGGTTCGTGGTTGATTCGGACTCTAAGATCAATGATTTTGAGATGATATGGATCCTGGAGCAGTTTTTGTACATCTGTAAGGGCCAAAATAGTAATGCTGAACTATCAAGCACAATCAAATTTGTGTATCTGTCGCACCCGATCCTTCTGATTGAGGAAATATTAAGCCAAAGTCACAATTAACCCTAGAAAAGCATAAGATACCATCAAAAGGAAAGATGGCAGCAAATTTCATAATTATAAGAAGATAATGCCGAAATGGCTGTGTTTATAAAAGAGGAAATGGACGAGATGGTGAACCATTCTTCTATTCACAAGGTTAGATTATTGACTTTTGCTAAACATTCTGGCTGTATGGCTCATGTAAATTGAGCGGTGGTTCGGATTTAATGGCCAAGAGATCAGTGTGTGGGTGCATTCTGTTCTGGGGGCGGATGGAAGGACTCGCGGGGATGCTTTTTTTATTTTTATTTCTTTTCTTAAAAAGATTTGCGATGATTATTTATAAGTTAGAAAAAATTTGCATTGATTGTTATAAGTTCGCATCATAACTCGCAATAGTGACCATTATACTTGATCACTAGTTTTCTAGTAAAATATTAACTTTTTGTTTGAATTTAGATAATATTAAGATAAACAAAAAATATTTAATCACAATCACTCAATTTTATTTAATTCATTAATCATCCTCAAATAATAGAGTTTAGGATCCTTATATAGAGAAACCCGAATTCTAGGATAATTTAAAAATAAACATAATTACCTAACTAAATATGGCATAATTTTCTAAAATAAAAATTTACAAATCTTTTCTAATTAAATAAAATTAAATCTCTTTTAGTTTGAAATATTTTTGATATCTATATTAATTCTCCTCTAGTGGTTGGGACTCGATCTCGTTGAGTAAAACTTCTGTAGTTAATTCCCCAACTACAAGTTGAGTGGCCGTGCGATCCTCTGCCAAAGTTGGTAGACACGTGTGAGTGGGGGCCGAAGTTTGACTAAGCCACTAGTGTCTCCGGAAGGAACATGACTTGGGTCTAGAGATGGGCAAGCCTATTGACCCTGGTAAAATTTCAAAATATTTGGGTCTAATTGTTGGAGTGTCTCTTTAGAAATTCAAGTATTCTCGAACTCTGGTTGGCTAATTCAATGGATAAGAAAGTGCTGAACCGCTCTATCCTTGGTAAACATAATTTGCTCATCTAGAATAGTATCAATTTTATCTTTATGTGTAGGGAGGGTAGAGAGTTGTGTAGGTGTGGGTGGATGTGCAATATGTGGCGCATCTGGGGTTACGTTGAATGGATTAACCGGTAGGTTAAAACTACCTTTGTAAGCAATTAAATTTTCAATATTGAAAGTATTATGAAAATTGAAATGAGATAAAATATCAATAGCATATGAATTTGATTTAACCACTATAAAATTTTAAATTGACCAATACTACGAGCTTGTACTTTAGAAATGGGCCTATGCAGGAGTCGCTTGGGCCTGATCCGAATCATAATATAATCTCTAACATTAAATTCAACATGTCTTTTATGTATATTAGCTCGAAATTTATATGAGGTATTACTTTCTTCTAATTGTTTATTGATCTTGAGATGTAAGTTATAAAGATTTTGTGCAAAAATTTCAACTGTCATAGACACTAATATGTGGGGACATTAGGATAAGGTCTAATAGCTTCTGAGGTTTGCAACCATGCACAACTGAGAGGGCGGGCATCACACAGGGACTCATGCTTTCTCGAACAAATTCCTTGCGAAGCAGTTCATTAACTTGTCTCTGAAGCTCAGCATGCTTAGTGGGATTTATCCTATAATGTGGTAGGTTTATGAGAGATGTACCTGAAATGAAATCAATAGTATGTTGCATGTCGTGTAAAGGTGGTAAGTGATTGGGAAGGTCATCGAGAAAGGCATCTTGAAAGTTTTGGAGAACGTGACGGGCCTCAGTAGGAATCAATATGAAAGAATTCAGAAAGGCTATGAGAACGATAACAACAAACACAATAGGCTCTTTTATAGCTATATGTTCAAACGCTGTGGGACTAATAACAAATAATCCTTTTGTCTCTACCACAGCCTTTCTTTATTGAGAGGCATCGATTTTGGGGATAAAGGATAGATGTGAATTTTCTTTCCCTTGTGAACAAAAGAACAAGAATTAGAACGACCTTTGATTGTAACATTCAGGTTGCATATGCAAGCGCGATTGAGAATGATATGACCCATGTCCACTGGTATGGCGTCTCACCAAATATAATCTTTATACTTTGAAAATTGAATGGGTACAAGACAACGTTTTTTAATGGCTATAGAAAATTTGTCAATCCTCGAGACATTGTATGGATTATGATGTGAGACAGTTTTTAACCCCAAACGAGGAATAGTATTAGTTGAGACCGTAATAATATAACTACTGCTATCCATGATAATCTTGCAAGTTTTTTTATTCACTTCGATATTAGTGTGAAAGATAGGGTGACGTCGCCAATGATTAGTCTTTTTGGATTGTGTCAAGGTGTATTGTACAACGTGTAGAAATAAAGTATCAGGGAAGGAAGAACGGGAGTCTAAGCTAGTGGAATTAGTTTTGATGTAGCCCATAAATGTGTTAATGTCATTACCATCTAAGTCATCAAACTCCTCTAATTTGGGTTAATATATTTGTTCTTCAAGAAGTTCCTTGTTTATTCCATCTTATTCGTCAATTAATAAGGCTCTACTTAGACATTTGAAAGAAGTGTCCAAAACCTTTACAATTGAAGCACTGTAACTGAGAATTTCTGTTCATGGTTTCAATACCTTTTCCTCGGACTTCCCTTGCAGGGGAAATGATGGACAGGTGGGGTTCTAAGACAGATTTAGAATTTGCAATAGGAGTATGACATTGATTGACGATACGGTGTTTTGATAACTAATTTAAAATCTCGGACATGGTAACTCCACGGAGGACTAGCTCTCTCCTAAGATCCCCATGTAGTCCTTGCCAGCACCTACTTAACGTTATGGCCTCGTCTTCAATAATGTGACATCTCATTTGACAATAATCAAATTGAGTCATATATTCAGTTACAGATAGATTACCTTGTCAAAGGGTATTCCATTTGTCTAGTTAGTGGCTATTATAAGAGAGGTAAATATTTCTTTTAAAGGTATCGTTTCATTTCTTCCCAACTCCTGAGAAGAGTGGCTTGACGCCTAGCAAGGAGGTTCTCAACACTTTCCCAAAATAGTTGGGTATTTTCGATCAACTTGAGGCTAGCAAACTAAACTCTTTTATCTTCCGACATGCCATACCATTTAAAGAAACAATCTATTCATTGAGTAAAAACTCGAGGGTCCAAGCAACCGTTAAAAGTAGGGGCATCCAATTTGATGTTTTAAAAAGGTGTTCGTCGGGATCTAGTTCTTGACTATAGTGTTGGGCCCTGTAATTGAGTCTACGAGGTGCTTGATTGTCTTGTTTTCATCAGTAAGTCCCATTATGAGATACATCAGAATTGTCAGCCTCTGATGAGGGAGGCCTTATTTCTAGGATAGTAGCTCGATTTGCAAGATCTAAATTTGTCTTACAAGTAGTGGCCAGGTTAGTTTTAATGGCCATCATATGGTCTTGCAATTGTTATTGATTGAAAATTAGTTGGGCTAACTGTTGTCTCGGAGTTTTAAACTTGTTAGAGTCCATGATTAGGTCAGGGGTGTTATCGAAAATAATGCGACCACTTCGTAAGTACATACAATATCAATATGACTAACGGTGTTGAGATTAATAAACAATTGAGGTAATCCAAGCCAATGTTTTTTTTTTTTTCTGAGATTTCGTATAGTTCAAATAATTCAAACAAGTGTTGTTAATCTATTGATATAATAAAGCAAGAATATGAATGTCTTTTTTTTTTTAAAAGATACATGCAGATAAAACTAAATACTATTATGAAAAAGTAGAAATATATTACCCAAAATAAAATGAAATGAATGCACCTGAATATGAAATATGATCTGGACTGCTTGTATGATCTGGCGTTGTATGATGAGAGCTTTTAGTCCACTGCTCCCTTTTATTTTGTTGTAGCTTTTGTTTTTTGTTTGTTTTTTTTTGTTTGTTTGTTTTTGCTCTTTTTTTTCTCGCTTTTATTTTCTCTTTTTTATTTTCTCTTTTTTTTTTCTCACTTCTTTTTTTATTTCACTTGGGCCTCAAATCCCACACACACAGAGGAGACGCGACACATGGGGGTGTTCAGTGCCTGCTCTCTCATTTAGGCAGTGACGGCAAGAAAAAGGACGACGACGATGACGAAGATGAAAGTATTGACAAAGAAGACGGCAATGAGGACGAAAAAGATGAAAACGAAGATGAAGACGAAGATGAAGACAAAGGAGATGAAGACGAAGAATTTGGCGCAACCTGATTTGTGATTTCCTCTCTCATTGAGGCCTCAATTTTTTCTTTCTTTGAAGAAGTGTCAATGTGGTGGCTAGGGTTTGGTTGGGTTTCGCTCAGGCTTCCGGGTTAGGGTTTAATTTAAGTGACGGTGGTGGAACTTTGGGCATTGGGATTTCGTGCAAGTGGTCGATTAGTGTTTTCGGGTGGTTTGGACGGTTGTTTTGGATGTGACTTGGCTTAGCGGCGACCAAAAAGGTAGTTGCCGTGGCGGTCAGCGACGATGTGGAGGATGGTTTCTGTGGGTGAAGGGAGAGATGAAGACGTACAGTACTGTCGGTGAGTGTGGCCACCAATGGTGTTCTCCTGCGTCCGGCTGCTGCTGCTCTATTAGCTGCTTCTGGTGTTTCGTCTGAAACCTCTCTCATTGCCTTTTTTTAACACACTACTGTTTCTCTCCTTTTTTTTGTTTTTTTTTTTA
>JAODPA010014993.1:0-13315 GCA_025585075.1 Nepenthes mirabilis
TATAAAATTTCATACTCATTTTAATATTTTTATACAGATATAAAAATATATAGTGTCGAATAATTTTTTTAGGCTTCTAGAAAGTAGCAAAATCCTCCAAAATCAGAAAGCTCAAACCAAAAACTCTCAAATTGACTGGTAAATCATATATGTATATTCAGAATAAATAGATTGAGTATATAAAAATAACATGTATGTTAATAAAATCTTCAAATAATAGTCAAAATATATCAGATAATAAATCAGACCAAATATAAGAGTTATAAATACTTACCCCGACTTTATAACAAGCAGATCAGAAGAAAGGATATTCCAAAGTACTTGAATTGTGCTTTTCTCTCCTCTTCCCGCATGCCCTTCTCTCTCCTACCACGAGCCTCATCTCCTCCCGTGCTGCGCCTTTGCCTTCTCCTCCCCCGATACTGCTTCCTTCTTCTTCATCTTCTCTCTCTCTTTCTCCTTCTCCCTCTTTCCTTTTTCTCTTCTTCTTCCCTGTGTTGGGTTTCAACCTGGATACACCTTGATCCAGTGTAGCGGAAAGATTTAAACCCCCCGTTAGCCGTGAACTACCAAGAATGTCAGTGCAAGAAATATAAGAATACACAATGATTTTTAATGTGAAAAATCCTTTTTAACCAAGGAAAAAAAATTATAAGACAAATTTTAAAAAATTTTACTATGTAAAATTTGTTATAAACCTCCGAAACAGAGTTCCAGTAATCCATCCGAGACAGAGTAAGAAAATAATCTCCAAAATAAGGAAACTCTCCTTTCCTTTTCTCTCTCTTTTTCTTCTCTCCTTTTTCTTACTGGTGGTACTCTCTACTTTCTGATTTTATAAGTGTGGTGGAGAACGGTGAGAGTTCCCTTCCACACTTTGTTTCTGCTCTATTCCACCCTTTGTTCCCACACGGTTCACCAAACGATTTTTTGAAGCACCTGGTGTGTTTTATAATGATACTTGGCCCAAATCTTATTTACTCACCTGGTCTGATCTTGCAAAGGATTTGTCACGCCAGCTTTATTGTCATCCACGCTTTCACTAGCTCCCGCGCTTTCATAGATGGCGCTTGCTCTGCCAGTTTGGACGCGTGCCTTGCAAAACTGCCACCTACTCTGTAAAGCCACCTTCATGTCCTTTGTAGTTGACATGCTCTATAAAGTCAGCTACCAATTCTGGAAAGTCAACTACCTGTTCTATAAAGTCAACTACCAGCTTTTCAGACAGGATGCCCTGGGCCCGCCTTTGCATCAGTAGTTAGATCCACTCCGACTGTAGTCCACTCTGGCGCCCAGAGCCACTCTAGCAAATTGCCCATTCGGCATTTGCCTTCACCAATTGTCCACTCCAGCAAACTATCCCTTTGGCAT
The DNA here is from genome assembly GCA_025585075.1 of Nepenthes mirabilis. NCBI lineage: Eukaryota > Viridiplantae > Streptophyta > Magnoliopsida > Caryophyllales > Nepenthaceae > Nepenthes > Nepenthes mirabilis. The sequence goes on from JAODPA010014993.1 coordinate 1,372, forward strand.
TTGCTTACTTTAGCAATTGTTCACTCTGGCAGATTATCCCTTTGGCATTTGCCTACTTTGGCAATTGCCTACGCCAGCAGATTGCCCCTCAGGCATTTGCCTACTCTGGCAAATTGCTGCTTTGACATTTACCTACTCCGGCAAATTACTCACTTCGGCAGATTACCCCTCTGGCATTTGCCTACTCCTACAATTGCCCCCTCCAGCAAATTGCCCCTCTAGTATTTGCCTACTCTGGCAATCGCCCACTCTAGCAGATTTCCCTTTCGGCATTTGCCTACTCTGGCAATTGTCCACTCCGGCATTTATCCACTTCGACAAATTAGCACTCTAGCCTTTTGATGTAGCTAATTTGTAGCACTCTAAATTTTGCACAAACCTTGCACGATCTTCCGATGACACATCCATTTGTTGAGCTACACACAAGGGAGTGTTCAAACCCAACAAACTTTTCCTCATGATCTTGTGTAGGGAGCCTTTGCCTTTACCCGACAACTGTCATCGTATACCTTTTGACAGCTTCCCCTCAACTGGGATTCCGACGTCGGCCTCCACAAGCCTGAATAATATCTTTTTCCGCTCCACCGATCCTAGAGTAGTCCCACTCTCCTTCGGCTTCTCCTCCGTGGTTGAATAATTTCCCCTTACAATCCACCTTGGCCACCTCCTCCTGCCACCTTGACCAATGCCCCCATCGGTTATCTTGGTATCATCTTTGGCAACCCAAGCCTTCATCAGGTACCAATCTGATATCTTATTTTTCCTTTCCATAACTAGGATGCTTTTGGTGAGTTTCTACCGGCCGTTTCCAAACGCCGTCCTGAAGCCATCTTCATCAGGCTTCTAGGTTAAAATCACATTCAACCTCAAATTCGGAGCATGTCGCACGCCCTTCAATATGAGCTTCTTTCCATTACTTGTCTGTAAGCAAACATTCCTAATACCAACTACCCTTGACGAATCACCATTACCCATCTTTAATACCCCGTGGTACTAGGGCATATAGCTCATGAAGTGGGACTCCCTTAGTGTCACGGGTGTGAGACGCCACTGTCCATCACCCAATTTGTCTCCTGGCTCAGTAGGACCTGTGTTTCCCCTGCATGAACAATTAGAAGGTCTCCACAGAGAGCGATAGTAGCCCAATCATCATCATCATGATCCTGCCTTTCCTGACGTTCGCCTCCACCCTTCTTCTCCTACTTCCTCTGCGGGTAGTCCCACCTCATGTAACCCTTCTTACCATAATTGAAGCACATCTTCTCCAGAAGCTTGGACTAGCCATTGCTTCTCTCCAATTTGCCACCTTGGTCCCTCAATCTCCCACATCCTGGACCACTGGTCACAACTAAGAGCCTCGGCTCCTCCAGAACCTCAATGCTTCCCTTTCGCCTTGACTCGTTCATAAGTAAGAAAGTGATTACCTCATCCAAACTGAGCGTGTCTTTCCTGAGTAGCAACGTCATGACAATATGATTGTACAAGACCGATAAAGATGCCAACAACACCAACGGTTTGTCTTCTTCCTTGATCTTCTCATCAAGGGCCAAATTTGCATTAAAATCCAATTAAACTTGTCCAAGTGCTTCTCAAAACTTCATCCTTCTGACAAACGCAGGTCATAGAATTATTTCTTTGCATGCAGCCTCATTGTCAAAGACTTAAACTTATATCGGCTTTTAAACTTCTCCTAGACCTCCGCTGGGTCTAACAAGCCAATAATCTCCTGAATAGTATTATCTATAAGACACAATTTGATCATATAATTAGCAAGATCCCTCTTGTCTTACACTCCTCCCCCGTCATATTATCCGGCTTATCTTCCTTCCTCCGAAGTGCTTTTACTATTCTTTCCCTGGTTAAAATATTTCTCACCCTTTTGTGAGAAAATGTGAAATGTGAGATTTTGGATATAAAACATAATAATTAGAAGGTAATTAAATTAATAATAATCAAGATTAGGTTTAATGTATGAGAAGAATGTGTTTTGGAAGTAAAATTGGAAGAAATCGTGTTGCTGCTTGCTAGTGCACTGCCCAGCAGCATGGCGCCTGTGGTTTGCTGGAGCGCGTAGGCAGGCGACAAAAACAGAACAGCCGCACCCGATGCTCGCCGTCGGTGCTCGAGCGAGGCGAGAGTAATGAGCCTGCGCCCGCTGCTCGCCTGACTTGCACTTGAGCGCTAGTCTATTTTAAAAGGTCATGCTGGCTTCACAATTTTTATTTTCCCATAGACCAAAACCCTAAGAGAGAGAGAAATCGTGGAGAACAAGAGAGAGAAGGAGAAGATCGAAGCCCACGAGTTCGAATCCGTCTGAGGGTTAGTTGGAAAAGTGGTAGTGTACTCATACCTTGTTTTTCCTCTCTTTTGATTTTTATTCATTTTTTCTCGGGTATTTTCGTTCCGGTACTCTCCCAAACCATGAAAAATATGGAAGCTATGATTCTTGAATAGATTATTTATTGTTTAATGTTTGATTTTCCTTACGATTCACCTGGTTTGGCTTCACCCAAAACGTAGAGCTGCGCCCAGCTCCCGTACCCCTTCCGTTTCAAATTTTATGCATGATTTATCCTTAATTGTGATTAACCCATGTTCTAATTATGTATATACATCAGTTGGGTATTCAATTTCCCATGTATTGACCGGTTCAGCACATCTAAAAGCCCAAAATCGGGTCTGACATTATTCATTCGAGGCAATTATGAATTTTGCATGACTTTACCCTATTTAATTGTTATGTAAGCTATGTTAATTGCACATATTTAATCGTAAGCTCTGGATAAATATGTTTATGATCCATTTGGGAAGAAAATGTTATCTGGAGGCTTTAAAAGTTATAGTTGTCTTTCGATGGTAAGGATTTCTAATCTTCCTTATGCTTAATGATGACCATGTATACAAATTGAGTAGTAAGAAGACTTAAATTTGAAAGAAAAATAAAAGCCATACAAGTATTCGAAGAAAAATCCATAATTTGTTATATGACTGAATTGTTCTCCCGGATGGAGAAAATTGTGATGAAAGAAGTTTGATGGATCTTTCCTCAAAGAATAAAAAATTATGAAACTAGGACCACGAATTTATGTTACGAAGGGTAATATCCCCTGGTCTACCATTAGTATTACAGTGGAGGCTCAAAGATTATCTTGACCGTGTATTGTAGTGAATGATACTCTTAACCAACTTTAGGATATTACTCTAGAAGAATAAAGACTGCCTCTTGGCCCCAGGGGAACATGTAGGGGCATATGTGATGGCCGAGTAACTGTAGGCCTAAAATGTAGTCATTATGATAAATAATGACAGAGTAGCTGCAGACCTAAAATGTATCTATATGCTTTAGAATGTATAGAGTAACACATTCCTTTCCTTATTCTCCCACACATTTAGCTAGTAAGGTTTACTGGCCGTGGTTCGCAAAGATTAATGTAATCGTAAAAGTGCATTAAAACATATTTCATATCGTCATGCATCCATATATATCGCCTTCCTCATATCTCCTGTTTCACTTATTTGTATATATACTGTTTATGAATTGTTTATATTACACTTACTGAATATTTGGCTCACCCTTACTTTTTTCTTCCTTCCAAATGAGCACGCTTTTATCCCTGATGAGTTCAAATAGGCCGTAGGTGCAGGATAGGTAGCTGATATTTATTAAAGAGTTTCTGGGACTTAGTTTATGATTCTTTTGTATATCATTGAGAACATTGTATTATTTTGATACTTATATATATATCGATGTAACGGTATGGTATTAATGGAAATATAACTTAATTCCGCTATAGTTGTTGAATGTAGTAGCTTCCATAGGTTTTTATGGTTATATTTGGTTATTTAGTTGGCATCTTATCTGTGCCGATGTCATACTAGAGTTATAAAGTTGGTGCCACCTGTTGTTCATTTGGGACAGTTGGGATCATGTGTATGTGTAGTATATATTTGTGAATTCTATATAGGGATTTGTATATGTTTGTATTTGACAGACGTCCGTATTATAAATGGGACTCTACTAGATTTTTGGCAGAAAAGTTAGTCCGTCACAGTTGGTATAAAGAAAGAGGTGCCTTATGCGAAAACTTAGGATAGTGTAGGCTAAGACAGAATAGGTGAATGTAGGCATAGAATGACTAAGTTAGGATAGATAGTTCTAGTACCTAGCTCATGTAACTTAGACTAGAACTAAGTTAGGGAGATAGTCTTATTTAAATGCGTAGATTCTAATGTCGTAGTTGGAGTTCGATCCTTTAACTAACTTGTAATTGTTCTTATTTCAGAAGTGTCTTCGAAAGCTGAATATGCCGCCTAGACATAGAGGCTCGCGTGAGGGTGGTCAGTCACAAGATCGGGAGGCTGAATACTTGAATTTATTGGGTCAAATGGTGAACATCATTGGGAATATAGAGTAAAGAAATCTTGCCCCTGTTCCTACTTCGGCTCCTATACAGGCCCCTACTAATTCGAGACCTTCTGCATATGATCGCTTCATCCAGAAGTGAGTCTCAGAGTTCTTAGAGGAGCCTAACCCTATCAAGGTGGACACATGGTTTGAGAAATTAAGGAAAGTATTCACAGTAATCTGTTGCCCCGAGGAGGACCGAGTTATTTTTGTGTCCTACCGATTGGAAGGTGAGGCGCATCACTGGTGGCAGATGATGAAGAGAGCCTTAGGGGTGCTTGAGGACGAGATTATTTGGACGATATTTGAGGAGATATTTATGGAGAAATATTTTCCTTCCAGCCTCCGTGTCTAGAAGGAGGAGAAGTTCATCCGTTTGAGGCAAGGTGGTCAGACTATGGCTGAGTACGATGCCAAGTTTACTGACTTATCACGGTTTGCCCCATATATGGTCGATAATGAGAAAAAGGCAATGAAGTTTTTGCAAGGCTTGTGGGACAATATCCGCAAGCAGTTGGCAACCCTTAAGCTGACACCCAATGTAGACATGTTGGATTGTGTCCTAATCCACGAGCAAGAGCTGGTTAAGGAAGAGTTTTACAAGAAGCGGTCACTAGGCAAGAGTAGTATTGGTGCTAGTTTTGGTGCAAGTTTTGGGAGGCTGTTCAAGAAATCAAAGTAGCTAGACTCTAATAGGAGGGGTAGCCAGATCTCGTCGTCTTCACAAGCTTTGGTGGGCCCATATCAACATTGTGGGAAGGCGCATGGGGGTAGGCCTTGTTTTAAATTGACGAGCACCTGTTTTAATTACAGCCAAGTGGGGCATAGAGCCAAAGAATGCCCTCATCCATATAAGGCCCATACTTCTAAGCCTGTTGTTCAAGGAAAGGCCTTTTGCAGTGTTCGCAAGTGAAGCCTGTGAGGTCCCACATCGGTTGGAGGGGGGAATAAAGCATGCTTTTATAAAAGCGTGGAGACTCTTCCCTTGTGGACGCGTTTTGAGGGGCCGTGGGCCTACCAAGAACAAAACCATGCGAGTTGGGCCCAAAGCGGACAATATCCACATGTGGATGCCTGGGGACATTACAGGTGATATCAGAGACGATACTCGGGCCGTGTGTACCAGCGAGAACTCTGGGCCCCAAAGGGTGGGTGGACTATGAGGTCCCACATCGGCTGGTGGGGGAAACGAAGCGTGTTCTAATAGAGGCATGGAGACCCTTTTCTTGTGGACGCGTTTTGGGGGGCCGTAGGCCTGCCAAGAATAAAATCGTGCGGGTTGGGCCCAAAGCGGACAATATCCACATGTGGGTGCCTGGGAACGTTACAAAGCCAATGCATCAGACAATATGGTGGAAGGTATTCTCTCCATTTGTCGCATTTCTTGTACAGTACTGTTTGATTATGGCTCTACGCATTCATTTGTTTCTCCCCGACTTGCCTATCGTATTGCATCATCTCCCATAACTCTTGATTTCTCTTTGGTTGTATCAATACCCATGGGATCTTCTATTATTACCGATGTTTCCTACCGTTGATGTGTTGTGGAGATGAATGGATTACCTTTGGTTGTTGATTTGATTCTTCTGGATATGCATGACTTTGACGTTATTTTAGGTATGGATTGGTTGTCAAAGTATCATACAACTATTGACTACTTCCACAAGAGAGTGGATTTTACAATCCCCGAATGTGAGCCTTTTCACATTTAGGGAATTTGGAGAGTGGAAGCATCTAGTTTTATTTCGGCACTCCAAGCTCGCCATTTGTTTGCAAGCGGTTGTGAAGCCTTTTTGGTTTATACTAGCATTGTGGAGAGTCAAAAATTGTCTGCGAAGGAGATTCTCGTTGTGTGTGAGCTTGAGGATGTGTTTTCGAAAAATTGTCTGCTCTACGGCCATACTGTGAGATCAAGTTTAGAATTGATCTCATATCGAAATCGGCACCTATTTCGAGGATCCCTTATCGCATGGCCCCTACTGAGTTGAAGGAGTTGAAACAGCAGTTGTAGGATTAGCTTGATATGAGTTTTATTAGACCTAGCATTTCGCCATGGGGTGCTCCGATCCTATTTGTGAAGAAGAAGAATAGGACCTTGCGCATTTGTGTGGATTATCATGAGATAAATAAGATCACGATAAAGAATAAGTACCCGTTGCCATGGATTGATGACATCTTTGATCAATTGCAGGGGACCTAAGTGTTCTCAAAGATCGATCTTCAGTCAGGGTATCATCAGCTCCAGATTAAACTGTAAGATGTAGCAAAGGCGATGTTCCGAACGAGGTATGGCCATTATGAGTTTCTCATTATGCCATTCGGATAGACTAATGCTCCCGCTGTATTTATGGATTTGATGAATTGAATTTTTCAACCTTATCTAGATAAGTTTGTTGTTGTTTTCATCGATGATATCCTAATCTATTTGTGGAGTGTTGTGGAGCATGAGGAGTATTTGAGGATTGTTCTCCAAACCCTCAAAGAGTATCGATTATTCGCGAAGCTGAAGAAATGTAAATTCTGGCTTGAAGAGGTTGTATTTCTGGGCCATGTCATCTAATGGAGGTGTCTCAATAGATCCAAAAAAGGTTGAAGCTGTAATCAATTGGGATCAACTGACAACCATGACAGAGGTTTGTAGCTTTTTGGGTATGGCCGGCTACTATCGTTGATTCGTGGATAATTTCTCTCGCATTGCGTTGCTACTTACCCAGTTGACAAAGAAGGAAGCCGGATTTGAGTGGACCGAGGAATGTGATCGTAGCTTCCAAGAGTTGAAAGATCGGTTAAAAGCTGCACCAATTCCAACTCTTCCTGATGATTCTGATGGGTTTAAGGTGTATTATGATGCTTCCAAAATCGGGCTCGGATGTGTCCTTATGCAGAATGGAAATGTGATCGTCTATGGGTCTCGGTAGTTGAAGACCCACGAGAAGAACTACCTGACCCATGATTTGGAACTAGCCACTGTGATATTTGCATTGAAGATTTGGAGGCACTATTTGTATGGTGAGAAATTTTTGGTGTACTTCGATCATAAAAGCCTCAAGTATCTGTCTTCACAGAAGAAGTTGAATATGAGGTAGCAGTGATGGATCAAATTCCTTAAGGACTACGATTGTGAGATCTAGTATCGGCCGGGAAAGGTGAATGTGGTTGCGGATGCCCTGAGTCACCGGACTAGTTTGGTGGTGATGATGCAAATTAAGCTGATGGAGATGTTGGATTGTCTAAAGTCTTGCTATATCAAGCATTGCGTCAAGGGCAATAGGATGATATCTTTCTTGCAAGTGCAGCTCAAGATCCTCTAGAAAATCAAGGAATGGCAGGTGAATGATATAGTTTTTATGGACATTGTTGATGATCTTGGTAGAGATTATCGGATTGATTTCAGTATTTGTGCTGACGAAGTCTTGAGATTTCGGAAGTGATTATGTGTGCATAACGATAAGGAGTTGAAGGAAGAAATCATGAAGGAGGCGCACCGAATCAAGTATACTCTCCACCCTGGGATCAACAGAACATCCCGAGATTTGAAGAAGATGTTCTGGTGGAGGAATATGCTAGGGAGATAGTTGCTTTTGTTGGGTGATATCTCATTTGTTAGCAACTTAAGGCTGAGAAGAGGAAGTATTTGGGTTTGTTGCAGCCGTTGTCTATCCCGAGTTGAAAGTGGGAAGACATTTCGATGGACTTTATTTTCAGTCTGCATAGGACTCCGAGGAATAACGATGCAATCTGGGTTATTGTGGATCGGCTGACGAAATCTACATGTTTTATAGCCATTCAGACTACATACTCTCGTGATCTCCTGGCGCAGTTGTATATTAGCGAGATTGTTAGATTACACGGTGTGCCACGTCTATTGTGTCCAACTGTGATCTGTGATTCGTCTCTAAATTTTTAAAGAGTTTACATCGTGAGTTAGGGACAAATCCGCAGTTCAGTACGACATATTATCCCTAGACCGATGGTCAGTCAGAGCAGACATTCAGATTTTGGAGAATATAGTTCGAGCCTCGGTGATGGAGTTCAAAGGAAGTTAGAATGATCAGCTAGCGCTAGTGGAGTTCATGTACAACAACAGCTTCTAGGCAAGTATTGGTATGGCTCCATTTGATGTGCTATATAATAGGAAGTGCTGATCTCCGATTCATTGGGGGGAGACTGGAGATAGATGACTCATGGAACCCGATGTGACTATAGAGGCATTGAAAAAGATTGTGGTGATTGTCAATAAGTTGAGAGTTGCCCAGAGTCAGTAGAAAAGTTACGTGGACCAAAGAAGATCAGAGCTCCAATTCAAGGTTGGTGATTTTGTGTTCCTTAAAGTCTCGCCATCGAAGGGAATCACGAGGTTGGGCGTCAAAGGAAAGTTGAGGCCGCGTTATATTGGACCGTTCAAGGTTTTAGAGAAAGTCGGAGTAGTGGTGTATCGGTTAGCGTTGTCGTCGAGTTTGGCTGAGGTGCATAATATCTTCCATGTATCGATGTTAAGGAAGTACGTCTACGATTCGGCGCATGTGATTGATTATGGTTCCTTAGTTATTAATGAGGATTTATCGTATTTGGAAGAGCCAGTGGAGATTTTAGACCACAAGGATCAGATTTTGCGTATGAAAATGATCCCCCTCGTGAAGGTTTTATGGATGAATTATTCCCAAGAGGAGGCAACGTGAAAGAGAGAGGTTAAAATCTGGAAAAAGTATCCCCATCTTTTCTGAAGTACGTAGATTTAATTAATTCTTAGGATTCGTTAATTTCGAGGACGAAATTTTTGTAAGTGGGAGAGATTTGTGAGATTTCGGATCTAAAACATAATAATTATGAGGTAATTAAAATAATAATAACTAAGATTAGGCTTAATGTATGTGGAAGAATGTGTTGTAGAAGTAAAATTTGAAGAAACTGTGCTACTACTTATTGGTGTGCTGCCCAGCAGCACAGCACCTGTTATGCGCTCGAGCGTGGCAGGCGGGCACCAAAAACAACATAGCTGTGCTCGCTGCTTGCCACTAGCACTCGAGAGAAGCGGGGGCAGTGAGCCCGTGCCCACTGCTCGCCTGACTGGCGCTTGAGCGCCAGTCTATTTTAAAAGGCCAAGCTGGCTTTTTGATTTTTATTTTCCCACATACCAAAACCCTGAGAGAGAGAGAGCTTGGAGAATAAGAGAGAGAAGGAGGAGATCGAAGCCCACAAGTCCGAATTTGTCTGAGGGTTAGTTAGAAAAGTAGTAGATCAGGTTGAGGCAAATGTACTCATACCCCCTTTTTCTTCTCTTTTAATTTTTATTCGTTTTCTTTCGGGTATTTTCATTCCGGTACCCTCCCAAATCATAAAAAATATGGAAGCTATGATTTTTGCATAGAGTATTTGTTGTTTAATGTTCGATTTTCCCTGCAATTCGCCTGGTTTGGCTTCACCCAAACCCTAGACCCACGCCCAGCTCCCTTACCCCTTCCATTTTGAATTTTATGCATGATTTGTCCTTAATTGTGACTAAATATGTTATAATTATCTATATACATCGGTTGGGCGTTCGATTTTTCAGGTATTGACCTGTTCAGCACGTCCGAAAGCCCAAAATCAACTCTGACACTGTTCATCCGAGGCAAATATAAATTTTGCATGATTCCACTCTATTTAATTGTTATGTAAGCTATGTTTAATTGTAAGCTCTAGATAAATGTGTTTATGATCCATTTGTGAAGGAAATGTTATCCGGAGGCTTTTAAAGTTATAGTTGTCTCTCGATGGTATGAATTTCTAATCTTTCCTATGCTTAATGATGACTATGTATACAAATTGAGTCATGAGAAGATTTAAATTCGAAAGAAAGATAAAAATCATATTAGTATTCGGATTAAAATTCACAATCTATTAAATGACTAAATTGTTCTCACGAATGGATAAAATTGTGATGAAAAATGTTTGATGGATCTTCCCTCAAAGAATAAGAAATCATGAAACTAGGACCACAGATTTATATTGTGGAGGGTAATATCCCTTGGCCTGCTATTAGTATTACAGTGGAGACTAATGGATTATCCTGATTGCGTATTATAGTAGGTGATACTTTTGGGAAGCTCTAGGATATTTTTGTGGAAGAACGAGAACTGCCTTTGGGCCCCAAGGGGACATGCGGGGACATATGTGATGGCCGTGTAATTACAGGCCTAAAATATAGCCGATATGTTAAGTAATGATCGAGTAGCTGTAAGCCTAAAATGTAGTCGATATGCTTTAGAATGTGTAGAGTAACACATTTTTTTCCATTCTCCCGCACCTTTAGCTAGTAAAGCTTACTAACTCTGATTCATAAATATTAATGTAATCATAAAAGTGCATTAAAACATGTTTATATTGTCATGCTTCCATATGTATCACTTTCTTCACATCTCCTGTTTCACTTATTTGTATATATATTGCTTATGAATTATTTATGTTACACTTGCTCAATATTTGGCTCACCCTTATTTCTTTCTTCATTCTAGATGAGCACACTCTTATACCTGATGAGTCCGAGTAGGCCGTAAGTGCAGGATAGGCAGCTAATATTTATTGAAGAGCTTTTGGGACTTAGTTTATAATTTTTTTATATATCATTGAGAACATCGTATTATTTTGATATTGTGTATATCGATGTAACTGTATGGTATTGATAGATATGTAGCTTAATTTCACTGTAGTTGATGAATATAGTAGTTTTCGTAAGTTTTTATGGTTATATTTGGTTACTTAGTTGGCATCTTATCTAAGTTGACATCGTACCGGAGTTATGATGTCGTTGCCACCTGTTATCCATTTGTGGCAGTTGGGATTCTGTGTATGTGTCGTATATATTTGTGGATTTTGTATAGGGATTTGTACAGGTTTTGTATTTGATGAACGTCCGCATTATAGATGAAACTCTACCGAATTTTCGGTAGAAAAGTTGGTCAATCACAGGAAAGCTCTTCGACGATGACGACGACATCAAATCTAAGGTTTATAACCTCTCTCTGAAATCACTTGTTGTGTTTCGACCCGAATACACCCTAATCTGGTACAACGAAAAAACCCGAACTCCTCGTCAACCATCAAGTACCAAGAATGTGAGCACAAGGAACATAAGAATGCACAACAATTTTCAATGTAGCAAATCCCCTTTTTACCAATGAAAAAAACCACGGATCAAACTTCAAAAAATTTTACTATAAAAAATTGGTTAAAAACCCATCGAAACAGAGTTCCAATAACCCACCCGAGATAGAGTAAGAAAATAATCTTCAGAGTAAGGAAACTTTCCTTTCATCTTCTCTCTTTTTCTTCTCTTCTTTTTATCACTGGTGGTGCTCTCTTTTCTCTAATTTTACAAGTGTGGTGATGAATGACGAATGGTGAGAGCTCCCTTCCGCACTTTGTTTCTGCTCAATTCCCACACGATTCATCACACGATCTTTTGATGACACATTCGTTTTCTAAGCTACTTATAAGAGAGTGACCAAACCCAACACCCTGCATACTCTCCCTTCTCCCTCTCTCTTCTCTTCTCTCCCT
>JAODPA010015004.1:0-13315 GCA_025585075.1 Nepenthes mirabilis
ATATTATTGGAAAATTGATGTATATATTATTATTTGCAATTGTATTATTTAAAATTATTGATTGATTTGTTATGTTGAATCTGTACAATTTGAAAATAATCTAGTAGTGCGGATGTTCTTACTGATTTTTTCTTATTATCATCTAAACTTTTAGAGGTTATCTTTCATTTGAGCAGGTCCTTCAATTATTTGTTTTAGTTGTCAGATAGGTTAGTTTGATTTGATCCTGTATTCACTGTCAAGTATTACGCATATTATATCATTTTGGTTTTGAGTATGTACTGGTCCAATTCGGTTATTTGGTTCTTTAGGCTTGGATTCATTTAAAAGGGAAAGAAAAAATTTTATTCAAATTTATTCAATCATTGATTTAATTACCTAATCGGGTCAATGTCGTGATAGAAAATAGTATCAGAAATTTTGTAAAGAAAGGTATTTTGATTTATAATTGTGGAACTAACTATTTAAAAATTTTGCAAGTTTGGTACAAATGTTAGGAAGCAGAGGAGCATATTCTAGTCGAGAAAATGACTATCTTACAATGATGGCCAGGACGAGTAATATTATAGATTGGATGATCTAACGTCAAGATGCAAACTTGGCTGAGAGGAGAAGAATTGATAACCAAGGGTATGGCATGATGTTCTTTGTCCGACTTACTAATGAGTACATTTCAAAGTTCTTCGGGGATTCCGACCCCATTAAAGCCAAAGACTGATCCATAGGGTAAATAAGGTATTCGAAATTATTAATTGTCCCGAGGAGAATAAAGTAAAATTTATGACGTATAAGTTTTAAGGAGAAGTAGATAAATGTTGGGTAACTCAGAGGAGAATATTTGGTATGGAGAATGATGAGATCACTTAGAATGTCTTTTTAAAGCCTGTTATGGAGAAATTCTTTCTAACATGCTTCATGAGATTAAGGAAGATGAATCTAACCACTTAAAGCAAGGAAATTGGATGGTGGCTGAATACAAAACAAAATTCATGGAGTTGTCTCAATTGCCCCGCATGTTATGATAGATGAGGCCTAAAAATTCTTAGAATGGCTCCAGTATTCAATTTAAAAACAATTTGCGCCATTCTAGCTAAAGAAATATAGCAAAATGTTCGACTAAAGCCCACTCATCAAGTAAGAGTAAGAAAGAAAAGTTTTTTAAAAAAGAGAGCGGCGAGCAAGGGCCAAAGCTCGAAGTCAAGAAGATCCCAATTTAAGTCCAAAGCATAAGAGAAGGATAAGATGATTGGAGTTAGCCTTAATACTCCAAGTCAATATGCTAGCATTATAACAAGCACCATCCAGGGAGACAATGCTACCAGCAAAGTGGAGCTTATTTCAATTATGGCCAAGTCAGTCATATGATGAAGGATTGCCCATTTCTTCTAAAACATATGGAAAGGAAGCTCACTATTCCAGGAAACACTTTAGCAGCAATGGCAAAGCTTACAAGTGCTTATCCATCAATTATTGAATGGATTATACAAACTTTTTTATTCCATGGCTAATGTATTAATTGATCCTAGGTCTACGTATTCATTCATGGCACCTAAGTTTGCCTATAATTTGCATGCACCCGCTCAAATTTTGAAATATTCTTTGGTGGTATTCACTCTAGTAGTTGATCTTTGATAGCTAATATCATGTATCCCTAGTGTGTAATTTGGGTCAATGGGTTTGAACTATTGGTAAACTCAATTTTTCTTTATATGCCAATTTTGATTTTATTATAAGTATGGACTGATTAACACGTTATTATGCAAGCCCTGATTGTTTTGACAAGACAATACTATTTCATATTCCAGTATGTGAGTCTTTCAAATTTTGATGGAACAATAGGAAAAAATCGACTGGTATGATATTTGTTCTACATGCAAGCAATTTGATTAGAGATAAGTGCTGAGTTTATTGGGCTTATGTGACTACTATTAGAAGTCATAATATGTCCATCAAAGAAATACCAGTAATGTGAGTTCAAGGATGTTTTCACAGAGAAGTTGTCTGGTTTACCTTCGAATTAAGAAATTAAGTTTTCCATTAATGTGATGCCGGGTTCTGCGCCAATCTCAATTGCTCTTTATAGGATTGCCCCATTTGAATTAAAAGAGTTGAAGTAATAGTTGCTAGAGTTGTGAGAAAAAGGTTTCATTTAACTGAGTGTATCAACATGGGAAGTACGGGTACTCCTTGTGAAGAAGAATGATGGATTGATAAGGCTATGTATTAATTATAAAGAATTGAATAATATTACAATTAAGAATAAATATCCTCTACTGATGATTGATAATTTGTTTAATCAATAAAGGAGTATAGGTTTTTTCTAAGATAGATCTGCATTTATAATATCACCAATTAAGGATCAGACACGAGGATATACCTAAGACAATATTCAAAATAAGGTAAGATCATTATGAGTTCTTGGCAATGCCATTTAGGTTAATGAATATGCCTACAGTATTTATTGACCTCATGAATCGAGTTTTTGAATTCTATCTAGATTAGTTTGTGGTTGTCTTTATTACTAATATTTCAATTTATTCAAGGGATTCTAAGGAGCATGAAGTCCACCCGAGGACTGCCCTATAAGCTTTCAGAGAAAGGTGGTTATTCATCAAGCTAAAGAAATGTGAATTTTAGTTAGAACAAATTTCATTTTTAGAGAATATAATTTCCAATGAAGGTATATTGATGGATCTGAAGAAAGTTAAGGTAGTGGCTAATTGAGAACTGTTGATGAATATTGCAGAAGTTTGAAATTTTCTTGAATTGGTTGGATATTATAGATGTTTCATTTAAAATTTTTTAAAGATTGCAATACCATTGACGAGCCTAACTCAAAAGCGAATAGCTTTCCATTGTGATGAAAATTGTGAGAGTCTTCGAGAACTGAAGTATAGACTAACGTCTGCAACAATTTTGTCAAGTTCAGATGGTTTGTAAAGTTTTAAGGTTTATTATGATATTTTGAAGAAACATTTCAGTTACATTTTTATACAATGCAATCGAGCAATTGTATACTAATTAAGGCAACTTAAAACTTATGAACAAAATTATCTCACCCATGATTTGAAATATTAGTAGTGTTGATATTTGCTTTGAAAATTCACAGATATTATTTATATTGAGAGAAATCTATTATCTATTCTGATTATAAGAGTCTAAAATATTTGTTCTTACAGAAAGAGCTAAATATGAGGCAATGTCGCTAGATGAATTTATTAAAGGATTACGGATGTGAGATTTAATATGACCAGAAAAGGTGAATATTATTACTGATAAGTTGAGTCAAAAGTATTTGGACATGATGACCATTTGATGATTAAGGAATGTGAGATACCTAATGCGATAAAAAGTTATAATATTCGATTGACTCTCAAGGCACGAGAATAATTTTGTCATATTCTCAAGTTCAATCGGTGATTATGATAAAAATTAAAAAGTCTTAAATAAATGACCCGTACTTAATAAAAATTATCAGGGATTTGAACAATGAATCACAAGAAAATTTTAATGTTCTGATTGAGGAAGTTCTTTAGTTTCAAGTTGAAATTTGTGTACCTAATATCGAATATTTGAATGAAATGATTTTTAACAAGGCCTATAGAGTAAATTATACCATTCATCCCTGAATAAATAAATTGTACCAAGATATAAAAAAAAAGCTCTTTTGGTAGAGGAATATGAAGTGAAAAATTATGACTTCTGTGGCAAGATGCATGATATACCAACAGGTCAAAGCTAAGTATAAAAAACCTCCAAGATTTTTCTTCCTATGCCTGTTTTTAGTTGAAAGTGGGAACACATTACCATGAATTTTTTTTTAGATCTACCAAAGATGACCAAGAATTGTGATGTAGATCGGATGATTACAGTTAGATTGATCAAATCATCTCACTTTTTGTCTATGAGGATGATGTTTTCAAAGAACCATTTGGCATGACTTTATATTAATGAAATTGTGAATTACATAGTAATTATCTCTGATCAATATCCAATGTTTGTGTCAAAGTTTGGGAGTGCTTACACAAAAAGTTTGGTACAAGTTTGAAATTCAACACGATGTGTCATCACCAGATGGATGGAGAATCTAACATTATAAGTTAAATTTTGGAAGATATATTAATAGCATATATTTTAGAGATGAAAGAAAATTGAGGCAATTATTTGTCATTAACTGAGTTTAATTATAACAGTAGCTATTAGTTGGGTAATGAGATTTGCCCCTTTAAGGCATTGTATAGATGGAGATGGAAATCTCCTATCAATTGGGAAGGGATCGCAAATCAAAAAAATTTTGTGCTCAAATATCATCCAAGATATGTCTGATAAGAATAATAATTCGAGATTGTTTGATAGCTACGTAAAGTTTTTAGGAGAGCTCCATTGATTGCAAGAGATCTAATTTAAACTTTGATACGGCTGATCATATATTCTTAAAAATATCTCCAAGGAAAGAAATTTCAAGACTCACAATGAAGAGAAAATTAAAGGCAAGATTTATTTGATCATTTAAAATTTTATAGCAGGCTAGAGATATGACTTACAGATTAGACTTATCTCCTAATATGGCAAATTGCGATAATATTTTTCATGTTTTGGCATTAAGAAAATATATATTTAGGCATTCACATATTATAGAGTATGAGCTATTGCAAATGGATGAGAATTTGACATATATTCATATACAAGTTCAAATTTTGGAAAGGACATATCAAGTTTTGCACACCAATGAAATTTCTTTGGTCAAGGTGCTTTAGAGAATCCATTTATTCGAAGAGGTGACTTGGGTTCGTGAAGACAAGATTTGAGAAAAATGCCCCTGCCTATTTGAGTTTTAAGACATGTAAAATTTCAAGGACTAAATTTTATAAGAATGAGAGAATTGTGATACCCGATTTCTATTTATAAATTATGATTCCATCAAAATAATTTTACGTCAATTTAGAATTCATTGTATGATAAAAATTTGAAGGAAAATTAGATTTTTGGGAATCAAATTTTGCGCCTAATGGGCACCTGGGTTGCATTTATGCATATTTTTGTCAAAATTTGCGTGCCTGATGTGTTCCTCTAAGGCACTCGTGTGCATTTATGGCAGATTAATGGTATATAATGCACAGTCATGTGATACTCATATATATTTTTGACAGATTGTGTGCGCCTAATATACATCTATATAATGCTTATGCGTAATTTGGATAAAATATTAGTACCTAAACCATGCTTGATATAATGATTGTGCATGCCTAAGGGTCATGAGCAATGCCTGATGTGCGATTATTTGGCACCCAAGCACTGATTTGGTTATATAAGCTGCATACACACTATTTTTGGTCATTTTTATAGAAAAGAAGATAAGGAGGAGGAGAAAAAGAAGTAGCAGCAGCAAAGGAAGGAGATTAGAATTTTTGGGAGTCAGATTTGCTAGATTAGAAAGGGAAGACAAGTATTCCTGTGATGGACCATGTCCTAATATCCGTCAACAACCTAATACAGGCAAACAACCAAGCTAAAGAAGATAAAATAGTCCTTGGACTTGAGATTTTCATGTTGATAATTCAACATCATCCTTCAATTATTAAAATTAACAAACACAGGACTCAAAAATATCGCCACACATCCGTGGCTTTGATACCGACACAGAGCATTGACGACGACATCGGACCTGGCTAAGGATGGATGCCTGCCAAAGATCGATCCAACATATATATATGTATATACATATCCAACAATATTTGGTGGAAGCAAAAACACATCCAAACAAATTTCTTCGATGACCTGCATAACGTAAAATACCTTATTTTACTTCCGCAATAATAATCCAACACAAAAATGACAAACCTATACATGATCATCACAAAACCAACAGCTCTAGGCTACACAAAAATACCACACAGGCTAACAATATTGCTCGAAAATTGATAATACATCAAAGGCTATGTCCAAAACTAATCTAATTAATATAAAATAAATAAAACTGCATAAACATGTCCTATATACAACAATACATCGATAATAGAACAAACAAGCCTAATTTCTTCCAAGTATTCAATCTTGCTCGCCGGGCAAGAACTGCATCTCCTGCTTGTCTAAAGGTAAGTAAAAATAGTAAGAAAATGAATCAAATACTCTGCAATACACAGTATACAAAGGAATAATGCATATTTTTAACTTAAATACATATTGGAAGGAAAATAGGAATTGTGATCCTGTGCAAAAGTTTAAACTTGTACCAAAACCTGCATGATGCATATCTGATTGTATTATCTTTATACTTAGCCATAAGCATGCTTAAATTTTACTTTTTCTTTATAGACAAGGGTTGGTAAGATTTACCAATTAAAGGAACGGACTATCAAAGAAAGGATTGTATATACTTCCACACAATCCGAAGCCTCATACTCCTATTTTACACCCAGAGGTGGACGGTCTATATATCTCCCTATAAACAGGGCTAGACACCGCTTTTCTCTCTCCTGCAGTTCTAAAGGGGCAGTCATCGATATGCCACTACACTATTCTAATTCAAGCCAAAGAATATTACCCGTTGAATGATCCTTGATCTAATTTCTTAACATATCTTAAGAAAAATTTCACACTTAACTTCATAATTCTTAATTCTCACATTCTTGAACATGGTTCATAAATCTTAATAAATTATAGAGTTTCCTTTCATACTTTCATAATTCTTTTCAATGCATACATACTTATTTTTTGTCATGTGGTATTCAACAAATTCATCGATACAAAAATTCCCACAAGGCAAGCAAATCAATATGAAATTATCAAGAAAATTAGGAAAAACTAGTAATCACGTGCCAAAACAGTAGCTACATATGTTTTCAGACCATAAATATTAAATCCCATGCATTTTTCAATTTATGTGTATAATATACATTTAATCTTTCAGATGTTATTAAACTAAAATTCAAATTTGGGGTTTGGGGTTCTAGACAACATCAAGAATTCCCACAAAAATCTATAAAATGAATAGTTTTCACAATATCGATCCATATACTTAACATACAGGGTGTTTCGAGAGGAAATTTCATATATTTAAAGGACTAAACACAGTTACCCGGACATTTGAAGCATTACATACAAAATACAAGTGATAAAACATTATAATATCTAAGAATCATAGCATGCGTGGGTTAGGGTTTCCAATTTACCACAATATTTTACCTAAATTTCAAAATCGAAAGAGAAATCGACATTTATGCATGTTTTTCACACATATACTTCAAAATCGGAAGGCAAATTGACATGTATGCACATTTAACACATGTATACTTCAAAATCTAATCTTAGACATGCATTTCAATAAAAATACCAAGAAGAAACGACAAAAAATGAGCAACAAGAAAAAGAAATGTATAGAGGTACACTTGCCTCAATTTGATCTACAAGTTTCCTAATTGACGTCACATCGAAAACGGACCCAAGAGGTTCGATTTCCTCTTGTCTCTCTCCTCCTTCGCACTCCTCTCTTCCTTTTTCTGCAAAAGGGGCAAAAAGCAAAGCGCGCAGATTTAAATATCAAGACTGATGCTCAAGCGCTAGTCGGGCACTCCTTGAGCACAATCCCACTGGATTTCACACTCGAGCATGCCTTGGGTGCAAGCTTACTGGATTTTGAGCTCAAGTGCACCTCGGGCACTCCTCAAGTGCTACTCCAAAATCAAATCCAATTTGATTTTTGACCTAATTTTTCATATTCAATAACCTCAATTTTGATTATATTATCTTAATTAACCACAATTATCATAAATTTAAAAAGTAAACTGTTGCGTTCTAGAAATACGGGTTATTTTACAGATCAGGGCCGCAAATCAGATCTTCTTGTTGGTCGATCTGACGCGGATCCACTCTCCAAAGCTTTAAACCTGAATCCTGCGCAACATAACTAAAAACGAGATATCAGAGGTCGGCGGGAATTACTCCCACCGTAAACCCTCCGACGCTCAAATCAGATGTCTTTCCAAGAATATAGAAAGATGATATGGAGGATGCATATGTGATGGATTAAGCGTGGATGCGTCCTATTGATAGATGGCTTTAAAGTGTCTCAAAAGGGATCTCCCCCTGGAGATCTCTTAGAGGGTCTTTATATAGTTGGACGATGATCATTCTTATCCACAACCAACCGCCAGAGATAACCGCCGATCATCCTTATCCAAAGCCAACTACCAAAGATAACCGCCGGTGGATTGGTTTGAACAGTTTTCTAGGTTGGGTATACCGTACCTATCATTAGCCCCCCATGTCGAGTAATTTGAAATTTTTAACTCTCGACATGTTTCTCATGATGCCAATAGGTCTGGCTTTGTCAATTTACCATCCTTGTGATATTTGATTTTTTAAAATCTAACCTCCTTTGGGGTCACTCGGTGATGCAACTAAGGTTTTAGAATTTGACCTCTTTTAGGCCGCTCAGTGATATAACCGACGTTGTGAAATTTGACCTCTTTTGGGCCGCTCGGTGATGTAACCGAGGTTTTGGAATTCGACCTCTTTTGGGCCGCTCGGTAATGTAACCGAGGTTGTGGAATTCAACCTCTTTTGGGCCGCTCCGTGATGTAACCGAGGTTTTGTAGCGGTGTGGATTATCATCCGAAGTGGGATTTTCTGGGCGGCAAATCCAAATTCTGGAGTGAAATTTAGTGCGCGGCAAATCTAGAGGGAGATGAAAGCTCCGAAGTGACAGAAATTCAGAGTGAATGAAACCTCCTGAGTGAAAACATCTCCAGAATGGACTGAGAATTGGAACTGAGTAGTCTTTTGAAATGAACTTTGAATCGGTTAAATATCAAAATGGTGTGCTGTATTGAATTTCGGAATGAACGTTGAACTGGATTTCGATCTGGATCCTGATGCCGGTTTGGATTCTAGTTTAGTCAAATCGGGTTGCCAAGCTGGGATGTTTTTGGCGACCGTTTAGATATTTGACCATCCAAACCAACAAAATACGTTAAATGCTGGAGTGACATAATCTGGCAAGAGAGCTCTCAAGCAGATTAGAGGTGAGTTTTGGCGGTTCGTATCTGGCGCACCGGAGTGGACTTGGACCAGCTGTGTGAGAGAGGAAGTGCCGGGATGTTTTGACTGGGCATTTTGAGAGATAAAATGTCAGTATACATTTGGGCGTTGACTTGAGTTAGTCAAATCGGATTTTTGCAATGCAACTTGATCAAACTGGTCTTTTATGAAAGGAGATGCCGATATGCAACTTGAACCGGTTTCTTGTGAGAGAAGAAATGCCGACCAGCAACCTGTGAGAGGAGATGTCAGTTTGGATTTGAGGAGCTGGGTTTGAATAAGTCAAACCGACTGTTTGGAAGAAACTGGCATGCTAGGACCGGGTATGAGAGAAGATGCCGGTTTGGATTTGGAACCGATTTCTTGTGAGAAGAAATTATCGGATTGGATTTTTCTGCCAGAGAATATCTCAGTAGGCTAAATTACTGTCAAAATAAATCTTGGCAGACTAAGATAATGCGCTGCTGCCGGACTGAATCCTAACAGCTGAATGAGAGAGGAATTACCGGAGTGGAATCTGAACCAACTAAACGTGAGACAGAAATCCGAAGTTGACTTTGAGCGGAGTGTAACGCTTCTGGATGGAGTGGTTCTGGACCGGAATTCCGGGCAGGAAAATACAGACTAGGAAGTTATGATAGGAAATACCGATTAGAATTGAAATTGGTTTTTACACATTCAAAGGCCGATTCTGATTTTCCTCAGCTGATTTGAATTGAAATCGGTTTTTACACCTTCAAATGCGGATTCTGATTTTCCTCAGCCGATTTGAATTGAAATCGATTTTTGACACTTTCAAATGCCAATTTGGAAATTTGTGAGAGAAAAAACCGATTGGTAATCTACGAGGGATTTTTGGAGTGCTTTGAGCTACCGTGCTGCTTCCGGAGTGAGAGGAAATACCCTCCGATTTGTGAGGGGAAATGTCGTTTGGAAATTTATGAGAGATTTTCGGAGTGCTTTGTGCTGCTAGGGAAAATCCGGAGTTGACTAAAGTCCGGAGTTGATTGAAGTCCGGGATTGGCAGCCTTCCGGAGTGGACAAGCCACCTGAGTAAACATTGACTGTCCAAAGTGATGTTGGAGTGAACTTTGATTGGCTGAGATAACGCATTGCTGCCGAGTGCTTAATTTAGGAGAGATTTCCGGAGTGCTTCGCATACAGAATGCTTATTCCCGAAGAGCTTCTGCGAACAATTGTGAATGATAAATCCGAAGTGCTTTTAACCGGGCAACTGTAAGAAGAAAAATCCCGAGTACTTTTAACTGGGCAGCTGTGAGTGAAATTTCCAGAATGTTTCCACAGGAACTGGCTTGACTTGGTCAAACCCGCCGTTTGTGAGAGGGAATTCCGGAATGCAACTTAGGCCGGTTTCTTGTGAGAGGAAGTTCCGCAAACAACTTGGTCAAATCGGCTGTTTGTGAGAAGAAATACTGGAGTTGATTTTGAGAGCCGGAGTGATATGTGGCTGGAGTAGATTTCAACCGATTGGTTGCCTGACTACGCAAACCGGCAAAATACACATTGGATGCCAGAGTCAAACCGATTAAATGACAAATATGATTCTAGACTGAATGCACTTCAACCGTCTGAAATAGCATGCCAAACTGGTTGAATGAGAGACAGAGAGCCGGAGTGGATTCTGCCGCTTGCAGAGAATATCTGGGTAGGCTAAAATGCTGCCAAAGTGGCAATTGAAAGCCGGACTGAACTTCTACAACTCCTACTCTGAGCATCAGAGTATCTCTGCCGACTGATAGAGAGCCAGAATGCTTTTTTGGTCGGAGGTGTAGACCTGGTTGGCAGAGAGATGAAATGCTGGTCCAGCTTACTCCGGCTTTTGCACTGCAGTGGATTTCGGCTGCTTCTAGAGTGACAGAAGTAAGTTGCCGGAGTGAATCTAAACCATCTTGATGAGAGACAAATTGCCGGAGTGAATCTGAGAGCCATAGTTACTACCGGCTTGCTGAGAAATCAAGCACCGAAGTGAAATGAGGTAGGAGTGGATTTGGGATGCCATAGTAAATCTACTGCTGGAGTAAACCTTTACCGAACTGTTGAGAAATGGAGCGCCGGAGTGGACCATGGCTGATGTGAATTTGAGAAACCAAAGAGAGCTGTAGTCGGTGTGATTTGAGGAACCAGATAGAGAAGCGATGATGATGAACACCAGTGAAGGGTTGTCTCGACATGGGTGGCATCATTAGCAACGGTCACGGCCACCCTGAGACGGGGATGCGATGGTAGCTTACGCGAGCCCCATCAGCGCTTTCTTCCTCTCTCCGCCACACAATACACCAAAATCTGGCAAGTTCACTTCAAATTTGCCACATGCAAGCACAACATCGGCATCCTCAAAAAGAAGGAAGGATTTACCTGCCTTGATTTGTTGATTTTGCTCCGGAGATGGTGGCGACAGCGGCGGTGGCTCCTTACGGCTCACAATCTCTTTCCTTTCTTCAAATTGCGGCACAAACCGGAGACAAATTGGAGAGGAAAAAATAGAATGGGCTTCGCTGGTGTTCGATCTGGGTTGTGTCTCCTCGGGAGACGGTGGTCGCCACCGCTCTGCGCGTCCCCCTTCTTCCTTCTCTTCCCTCTCTCTTTTCTCCTTCTTCTCTTCTGTTCTTTTTTTTTTTTATTATGAAAAGGGAGTAGAGGCCGATTTGACTAAGTCAAACCGGCCGTGGCCCAAATTTTTTTTTTTTTTTTTGAAAAGGGAGTAGAGGAGAAACTCCCAGCGTGACTTCTTCTGACTAGCCCCTGCGTCCTCAAGCTAGGATTATTGCTTCTGCGAGATAGCAATACAGAGTAGATATCAGTGTAGGAGATTATTATGCCTGTATGTTTTCTAGACCGGCTACTTTTTTTATTTCTTCCTCTTGAAGTTACAGTATGGGTGGTTGAAGAAAGAGCCCCCATGGCAACGTTAGTCATTCCTTGTGGAATTATGGAAGTGAGATTCCATAACGGAATTCTCGAAGTGAACGAAATCTAAAGTGGATTTTGCTTCAATTGGTTTGGAATTGACACCGGAATGGACTTGTGGATGTCGAGAAATGCTGGAATGGCACTGTAGTGCTAGCTGGGCAAATAGGAAATCTGGTTGCTTATGAAAGAGAGAATCATAATGGATCCATGTCTGGCTGCCTGTGAGAGGAGATTCTGAAATGCTTTTGTGTCCAACATTTTTAGAGAGAAAATGTCGGAATACGTTACTGTCCGGCTTTTCTCTCTTTTTTCTTCTATTTACACCGTTCCGTGCTTCGCCCTTTCTTTCCTCTATGAGAGAGAGAAAATATCGGTTGACTTACAATAGTTTGAGAGAAAAATGTCGGTTGTAATTTTGAGTGAAATGACCAGTAGAAATAAAATAATCGGTTGGTGCAAAATGATCCACATGTTTGACACAAAGAGTCTGGAACGGATGTATTGTACACTTGAGTATCGATTTCTTTTATGAAGAGTGTCTGCCGGTTTCATTTATGGCTACTTGTGAAACGGCCTAGGAGTGGTGAGAGCGTCACTGGGCTTTGGCTTGGCTCTCCAATTTCTCCTTACTGGGAAATCACAGAAGATAGGAAGTAGCCCCCATCCCCCAAGTGTCAACGTGCCAATGGCAGGGTGAGTACTGCCATCATTTGTTTATGAAATCGTCTAATTTCTCTAGTCGAAATACTTGCTATAAGTGCGTCAATTTTATTTTTATGCTTTTTAGTAGTAAAACTGGCTTTTTAGCAGGTTCCCACAGACGGCGTCAATGTTGCGTTCCAGAAATACAGGTTATCTTACAGATCAGGAGCAACAAATCAGATCTTCTTGTTGGTCGATCTGATGCAGATCCACTCTCCATAACTTTAAACCCGAATCCTGCGCAACACAACTAAAAACGAGATGTCAGAGGTCGACAAGAATCGCCCCCACCGTAAACCCTCCGACGCTCAAATCAGATGTCTTTCCAAGAATATAGAAAGATGAATAGAGGATGCATATGTGGTGGATTAAGCGTGGATGCGTCCTATTGATAGACGGCTTAGAAGTGTCTCAGAAGGGATCTCCCCCTAGAGATCTCTTGGAGGGTCTTTATATAATTGGAGGATGATAATTCTTATCCACAACCAACAGCCAAAGATAATCGCTAGTTATCCTTATCCAAAGCCAACCACCAAAGATAACCGCCGGTGGATTGGTTTGAACGGTTTTCTAGGTTGGGTATACCGTACCCATCACAAACCTTATAATTCTAAACCCGTTTTGATTTATGTGTAAATTTTTT
>JAODPA010015015.1:0-13314 GCA_025585075.1 Nepenthes mirabilis
GAGGGAGGGAGGGAAGGGAGGTGCGAGGAGTTGTCGACTGCCGTTGGAGGAGGAATCGGCATCGGATATGGAAGTCGACTAAGCCCTTTCGACTAGTTATTCTTCGATTCGTTTAGCAAGTGAAGGAAAGGGAGGCACGCACAAGTCAAGCAAAGAAACTGCCACTGTCATCGCGGAAAATAGGTGAAAACTAGGCAAATAAATCCTTCAATTTTCTCTATTGATACTAATTTGATGTTTGCATGTATCAATTTTGAAAAAAATTGGCCGAATCAGAAAAAATGGGTAAATGAGAGACAGTGGAGAGAGAGAATCATTAACGGCTTGCATACACCACTGTTGCTATCGTCGCCATTGCCAGGTTGCTACCGCCGTGGTCAATGTCGTCGTTCGAATTGAAATCGCCACCAGGGAAGGCAAGTAGCGCGTAAGGTAGAGGAATGGCATGGCAAGAAGGGAAAGAAAGAAAAAGAAAAGATAAATGAGAGAAAAAGTGGTACACCGATGGGTTGCACAGAAGGCGGAGAAGTGCAGGAAGAGGAGGCAGTGGTCGAGAGAAGCGGCAGAGGCGTGTAAGGCACGCCAGCAGGAGGGAGAAGGAGGAGAGAGAGAAGGGCGCGCAAGAAGAAGAGAGAGAATCATGTGGTTCAAGCATCTCGGATATCCTTTTGGCAAACCTGCTTGGTATAAGGTCAAGATAAGTATCCTCTCACCCTATCTCTGGTTTATTTCAATATCTGATATACTTTTTATGTATATTTTTTATAAGTATATTTGTATAACAATGGACGGAGTCCGAAACCCGGTGGGTCAGTATACGTATGGGACTATGGTGGTCCGAAATCTTAATGGGTCGATATGTGATCCAATAACAATGATATGAAATAGCCAAGAGTTATAACCCCAAAATATAATCGATTTCATGAAACCAATAATATAAAATTACTGAGAGCTATAGGCCTAAAATGTAGTTGAGCTAATAAAACCAATAATATAAAATGGTTGAGAGTTAAAGGCCTAAAATATAGTTAGGCTAATAAAGCCAATAATATAAAATGGTTGAGAGTTGTGGACCTTACATGTAATCAGATTAATTGAGTCAATAATATGAAATGGTTGAGAGTTGTAAGATTAAAATATAGTTAAACTAATTGAGCTAATGATATGAAATGGTCAAGAGTTGTAGGTATAAAATATAGTCGGATTAATGAAACCAATAATATAAAATGGTCAAAAGTTATAAACTTAAAATATAGTCAGGTTAATAGAACCCATGATATGAAATGGTTGAGAACTGCAAGTCTAGAATATAGTCAGGCTAATGAAACCAATAATATAGAATGATCGAGAATTATAAGCCTAAAATGTAATCGAACTAATGAAACCAATAATATAAATAGCCGAAAGTTGCAAGCCAAAGACGTAACCATATGTAGTTAGGAAATCTGGTCTCCATTTGGTCGATACGCCCCTGGTTTCAAGTTATATGCTGGGGAGTATCAGAGCATGATTTGTTACAAGGACATTTCAGCGGGACATTGCTATGAGATCAGGCTGTTACTTCGGCTTTGGATTTTATATCTAGAATTGCATTTCTAATTTCTATCTACTTCTGATAATTATTTATACATATATATATGTGATACTTGTTGAGTTTTAAATTCACTTTTTCAGTTTTTTTATCATTCAAAGTAGAACACTTGAACCTATGGTAGGAGTTGAGCGAGATTCAGCACAATACCACACATTCTGATTTGTGAAGGGTAGGGATTCCTTGTAAGAGCTGAACAATATCTGACGTGGCATTACATAATCAGATGAGTTTAACGTTTGTTATGATTCAGATGACGTTGGCTGTATTTCTTTATTGTTTGGATGGTTTAAAAAGGGTTGTTGGATGTATGTATACTAATAAGTAAATGAGTTTTTTTTTTTTAGTTGGATACCTCTCTTACAATATTTTAGAGTAGGTCGTATTTATATTGTCCAGATAGTTGTTTGATAATTTTCTGTATGAGTTTTGTTTTATCGGGTCCTTTTTTGGAATTGGTCACACTCTAATTTTGAAATTTATGAGAATAATATTTAAATTTTGATTAAGAATTTAATGGGCATGCTAAAGTTTAGGTCATGACAAGCCCTTTTTACTAAACGGAGATTCCGTATTTATAGTTTGAATGCTAATCAATCTATTATTCTAGAATCAACATGACTAATTATTTGGAGCTGATGGGTATACCGTAATATGGGCTGGCCCACGGTCAAAGAGGGCCCAAATGGCTTGCTAGACGGTCAACTCAAATAACGGCCCAATAGGAGGCGAAGGCCCAAAATCTGAAGGGCCCATCGAGACACCAGCAGGCGGCCAACTCGCGTACAGATAGTCAATTTGAGCGTTGACCGGATGTACTGTAGCAGCTGGCCAAAAAAGGCTTTAAACCTGCTACGGCCCATGCCCAAATTGGCAGGAGGACTCGTGCACGAAAAGCAACGATCCTTTCATGACTACCTGCTTTCTTAAAAGCTAATCTTCTCCAAAAATGCGACAATGAAGTCAGTGCCACCGTTGAAGTCAAAACGGTCACAAAGAGTTGAGACAATTTGAATATCCGTTACATTATTCAGCAGAAAAAGGATCCATCAAATCACGACTGTCAAAACTCACTAACTCAGAGAAGGCCGCCATTGCCACTCCAAGAAGAACACGCCATTTTGTCCAAAGATGGTGGCTCTCCTGCTATCCATAAAAGTTTAAGGTTTTCGTTCTGGAAGACACATGCATTCTCAGACACACAAGCTCACGAACAAACACGAAAGCTTACTCAGAAACAGAAACTCTCTTGCTTACTTTCTAACTTGTCTTCCTGATAACACTGAAAACCAGCTTCCTGAAAGACTTCCTACAGTCTCACCCACGAATGCTTACAAAGCTTAAATAGAGGCTCATCTTCTCTTTCTCTCTACACAAGCGTTCATCCTCCAACCCCACCAAAGGCTTCCAGATTCCAGGAGACCTTTTCGGCTTTCTGAGAATCATTTCCTAAAGCTTCCACGCTTTCGGGACGTCGCTTCCTCAAACTCTCCGTGAGCAAGAAATGAGAGCTCACATTCTCAACGAGCCAACACTCCCGACCATCCTACCCTCTCTCTCTCTTTTTCTTTCCAGTTTACCTTCCTTGCTTAGAAGGTTTTTACTGATTTGAGCGTCGGAGTGTTTTCGGTGGGACAATATCCCGCCAACACACTGACCTTTCGTTCACTTTAGTGGTGTACAGGATTCAGACTAAGTGAACAGAGCCAGGTCGAGCTATCCAAAATAATCCGAATCTGTTCAAAATCGGATCCAGGTACGCATCATTGACGCTGTCTGGGTGAAGCGCTTACAAAAGCCAACCACAACTCAACACATCGCTCTCTTTTCACCGCCTGATTCATTCGTATTGGTGAACATGAGAGCCCAAGCTAGCGATCCCGCTAGAGACGTCACTTCTCCCGACCAGGACCACGTTACTAGTACTATGGTCAACGGGGCAACAGGCGGAGTGCCAACGCCTTACTTCTAGCAACTGATGGAGCAGATGCAGGCCAACAATCGTCTACTCCAAATACTCTACTCTCAACATGAGCAGTGACAGCAGGCGGCTCCGCCAGCACCGTCACTGTATCGACTACCAAAAAGAGTGGCCAGAGGAAAAAGAAACCAGCCAGAAGGCCCGAGAGACCCACAAATAATCCGGTCTAAGCCTCCTCGCGCGCTCCAAGCCAGAACAGGCCTGAGAAACGCTTTGAGAGTACAACTTCGTGGGAAAGTCCAGAGAGAAGAAATCTCCAATACTCTCAGGTAGAAGACGGGAACGCAGTCCAAGAGCGAGCCTCCAGGACTGTCAGGTCCGCTGGAGGCAGCAGCCAGTCGGCTGCTGGACCCTCCAGAGACAAAACGGAGTTGAGGGCTTACCTCAACTCTAAGAGATCTGCCAACGCCACTCGCGCAGATCCGCGAGGGGATAAAATTTGAAACCGCGTGTTCCAGGACGAGGAACACGCTATTGACCTGGACAGATCTCCTTTCACAGCGGAGATCCTGAACCATCCGCTGCCTACCAAGTTTAAAATGCCTTCCCTTGACTCATAGATGGGAGCAATGATCCGTTTGACCACCTAGATCACTTCCGCACCCATCTGAGTCTACAAGAGTTGGAAGACTCAGCGATGTGCCGCTGCTTCCCGCTCACACTGAAGGGAGATGCCCGCATTTGATTTCATCACCTCCCTTCAGGCACCATTGGCAGCTTCCGTGAACTCACGGATCTCTTCCTGACTCAGTACGCCTCGAGCCGACGGGAAGAGGAGCAACCGTGGCACCTCTCCCACATCAAGTAGAAGCCAGGAGAGAACCCACGACGATTCCTTAACCCCTTTATGGCAAAGGCCAGGCGGATTCCCCGGATCACGGAGGAGATAAAATTAGGCAGTTTCATCTCCGCGCTGACCTACAAGGACTTTTTCAAGCACCTGGCCCACAAGAATCCCCAAACCTTCTGAGAGGCGAAATCCATTACCTGGGGCCTACGCTACAACAGAGGAGGCCAACGAGGTGAAACACCCTGAGCGAGCAAATCAGCCTTGATCATTCCCTGAAAAGGGAAAAAGAAAGTACGGCGACAATGATCACCCTTGCCGGAAGCAGTACAGGACTGGGCCGCCGGAGCGCAGAGACTACGAGCCAACCAACTTTACCCCCCTGACGGACACCCGCTCAAACGTCCTCATGCAGATCCACGGAGAGAAGTTCTTGAAGTGACCAAAACCACTAAAAAAAGACTCTGAGAACCAGTCACAGTACTATGACTTCCACCGCTCTGCTGGGCATTCTACTGAGGATTGCAAAACACTGTAGAGGGAGATCGAGAAGCTGATTCGTAGAGGCCACCTCACCAAATTTGTCAGGCGCCCCGGGCAGAGCTGTGGAGCAACTGGCAGAGAAGGACAGGAGCAGTCTCCTCCCCGAAACCTGGTTACAGCAGGGGTGGTTAATATGATCACCACCCGACCTGTCAAAAATCCAGCCAGTGGCGAGAAACAGTAGACTGGGAGGAAGAAGCAACGAATGACGGACAACACCATTAGCTTCAATGATAATGATTTAACTCAAGTAATATCCCCCATACTGATCCCCTCGTTGTATCCGCACTCGTTTCAGACGGTAGTATCAACTATCAGCTAAAGCGAGTGTTTATCGATAATGAAAGTTCAAAGGATTTGTTTTATTTGAATGTGTTCTTCAAATTAGGCTTAAAAAAGAACTAATTAAAACCTGCCGAAGAACCATTATACGGCCTTGACAAAGAGCCTGTGCCTATTCAGGGGACCATCCAACTGGAGGTCACCTTGGGTACGTATCCGAAAACAGCAAGCCGAACACTCACCTTCTAAGTGGTCGACGTACCATCTGTGTATAACGCAATATTGGGCAGACCTTACTTGACAGCGTTCGGGGCGGTCACCTCAATTCCACACCTCAAGATGAAGTTTCCGACGCCTTACGCTGTGGGAGAGGTGTTGGGTAACCAGGTTACGTGACGAACCTGTTACATGTCTCAGGTTGTCCCTAGCGGCAGCATTAGAACAATTGGAAAACTCGACCATCGAGACGAAACAACCCTTCAGCAAGCACAGTCCGGTCAAGCCACGGATCTAGTCCCACTGGACCCAGAGGAGCCAGAAAAGTGTATACAAATCGGCAACTCACTCACCGGGACACTGCGCGATGAGTTGATTGCGTTCCTGCGATGGAACACTGACCTCTTCTCATGCACCCCAGCAGACATGCCTGGGATTCCGGCGAAGGTGATGGTCCACAAGTTAGAGCTTGATCCTGGTCGAAAGCCCGTCAGGCAAAAGTGGAGAAATCACTCCATTGAAAAGCTGATCGCCATTCGAGAAGAGGTGAAGAAGCTGCTGGACGTAGGTTTTATTAGAGAAGTCCACTACCCGGACTGGCTCTCTAATATCGTCCTGGTAAAGAAAAGCAACAGAAAGTGACGGATGTGCGTCGATTTTACCGACGTTAATAAAGCCTGCCCGAAGGACAGCTTTTCCTTGCCCAGGATTGACCTGTTGGTTGACTCGACAGCCGACATGAGCTGCTAAGTTTCATGGACACCTATTTGGGTTACAACCAGATCCGAATGAGTCCGAAAGACGAGGAGCACACCTCGTTTATGACTGAACAGGGCACCTACTGCTACAAAGTGATGCCTTTCGGACTGAAAAACGTTAGAGCAACCTACTAACGACTGGTCAACAAAATGTTCAAAAACCAGATTGGTCGCAACATGGAAGTCTACGTCGACGACATGCTCGTTAAGAGTAAGGTCACCGGCGACCACATCCACGACCTGGCATAGTCGTTTGAGGTGCTCCGTAAACATCACATGAAGCTAAACCCGGCTAAGTGTGTCTTCGGAGTACCCTCCGACAAATTCTTCGGTTTTATTGTCTCCCAACGGGGGATTGAGGCAAACCCAGAGAAGATCAAGGCTCTCGCAAACATGGCTCCACCACGGAGCGTAAAGGACATCCAGCGATTGACTGGATAGCTGGCGGTCCTGTCCCGCTTCCTCGCGAAGTCAGGCGACAATTACCAACCCTTCTTCAAGGCTCTTAGAGGAACAAAATTCAACGGGTTTCAATGGACGGCAGACTACCAGACAGCTTTTGATGAGCTAAAGTGGTATCTGGCCAACCCACCGTTACTAGTGTCACCCAATGGTGGAGAAGAGCTATACATTTACCAGACAGTGTCGGAGGAGTCCCTCAATTCTATCCTCGTGCGCCAAGACTTCGACACGCAACGGCCGGTCTATTACGTAAGTAAAACGTTGACCGATCCAGAGACCTGCTACTCGGGTGCAGAAAAACTGGCCTTGGTGCTTATATTCTCTACGCGGAAGTCAAGGCCCTACTTTCAGGCGCACCGAATAGTGGTCCTCACAGACCAGCCTCTGAAAAGTATACTCCAGAAACCCGACGTTCCTGGGCAGTTGGTAAAACGAGCTATCGAGTTGGGCGAGTTCGACATCGAATTTTGGCCCAATCCTGCTGTAGAGGCGCAGGCACTGACTGACTTCATTGTTGAAACTACAACCCCAATTCTCGAAGAGCAACCCGCAGAAAGCGCGAAACTGCTTGACGGCATTCCGGAATGGATATTCTACGTGGACGGATTGTCTACGGACACTGGCAGTGGTGCTGGAGTGGTCCTCACGACCCCCGACGGGTTTGAGATGAAATACTCCTTCAGGCTCAATTTTTCGGCAATGAACAACGTTATCGAGTACGATGCCCTGTTAACCGGATTACGGTTAGCCAAGGAATGCTCTGCCAAGTGATTGGCAGTTTACAATGACTCCAAACTAATCGTTAACCAGATTAACGAAGACTTTGAGGTAAACAACCCTCACCTGTCCAAGTACTTAGCAAAGGCCAGAGAGGCTGCCTAGGGTTTCGATAAACTAACCCTGGTTCATGTTCTAAGAACTGAAAACGGGAAGGCGGACCAGCTGGCTAGAGCCGCTGCAGCCGAAAACCTGGAACAGTACTCGAGGGACACGAGGGAGATCCTGAAAGCTCCCAGCATAGAGAAATAAGAGGCAATGCAGATTTTCGAAGCGGAAAACTGGATGACGCCTTACCTTAGTTATCTGAGTGACGAATCATTACCAGAAGACGCGAAAAAGACTAAACGAATCAGAAAGACGGCCGCCTGGTATGCTGTGGTTGACGGACGGCTATATCGCCATGGCTACTCAACCCCATACCTCCGGTGCCTAACTCCCAAAAAGATTGATTATGCTTTAGGCGAAGTCCACATTGGGATTTACGGATCGCACATTTGCGGAAAAAACTTAACCATCAAGATCATGCGTCAGGGCTACTACTGGCCCTCGATGAAAAAGGACGCGCTTGAGTTTGTGAAGAAGTGTGAAAGCTGCCAGCTTCACAACAACCTTCACCGCCAGCCATCTGCAGACCTGAAGACTCTTCAGGCCCCTTGGCACTTCGCGCAATGGGGGCTCGATCTTCTCAACCCATTTCCCATTGCCACGGGGCAAAGAAAGTTTGTCATCGTGGGCATCAACTACTTCACCAAGTGGGTCGAGGCCGTCCCACTGACAAAGATTACGGAGCATAATGCCCTGGAATTCCTTCGCCAGAACATCATTTACAGATTCAACGTCCTCGAGGTTGTTGTGATCGACAACGGGACCCAATTCTTGGAAAAACGCTTCACCAAGTATTGTACCAGCCTTGGCGTCAAGTTGGTCCACACTTCGGTGGCATACCCCCAAGCGAATGGACAGGTGGAAGTCACGAACCGAACGCTACTCCACGGGTTAAAAACTAAATTGGAGGACGCAGGGGGCTCCTGGATAGACGAGCTCCCCTCTGTTCTCTAGTCTTACCGGACAACCCCAAAGGAACCAACGTGCGAGATGCCCTTCAGCCTCTGTTATGGGATTGAAGTAGTAATCTCGGTCAAAATTGGGCTTTCATGTCTTAGGGTGGAATCCTTCGACCCGCAGGCTAACTCCCAAAAAATCAGTAAGCACCTAAACTTGTTAGAGGATGCCCGCGATGTCGCCAGAGTACGGACAGCAGCCTACCAATATCAGATTGCCTCATACTACAACAAAAAGATTAAGGCGCGACGATTCGATGTTGGAAACCTGGACCTACGAGGCATTGAAGCCTCAGGCAAACTGGCAGGCCGCAATAAGATCTCCCCTAATTGGGAAAGGCCTTTCCTCGTCTCCGCCAACCTGCGAAATGAAACCTATAAACTCCAGAGCCAGGACGTGAAGTTGGTTCCGCGAACGTGGAACGCGATCCACCTCAGACGCTATTTCCGGTAGAAAGCACAGGTGCGTATTTGCATTATTGTGTGTGTGCGCATTCACTTGCTTATTTTAATTTGCCAAAATGAGTGTTTACTTAGCATACTGCCTTCCCTTCCTGTGTACATGCATATATATATATATGTGTGTGTTTGCTTTGCAGTTTACCCGACTTAGACTGTCTCGAAGTCGGGAGGATCCTCACCCTCTCGTTAATAAATCCTGGTCATCCAGGCGGCCCGTAAGTGGTCAAATATGAACCTCGATCATCCAAGCGGCCCATTAGCGGTTGTATTTAAATCCTGGTTATCCAAGTGGCCCGTGAGCGGCCTAATGTGAACCTCGGTCATCCAAGTGGCCCATTGACGATCGTATTAAACTCTGATCATCCAGGCAGTTCATGCGCGGCCGGATCCAAACCTTGAACATCCAAGTGGCCCGTTAGTGGTCAAAATCTTAGGGGCTTACGCAGCACACACAACGACCTCCCCTATAAGGAGATAGCGTGATCAGTCAACGATGGTCGAAGGGAGAAGAATCCTTCTCCAACACTGGCCGTCCAAGTTAGCACTTGGGCAGCACCAAACTGGTTAATACAACCGCCTGTAAAGCCTAAGGACTTCACTCCTTAGGCAGCACAACAATGGCAGCTAGCCAACCAAGTTGGACGTCCAATGTAATAAATATGCAAACACAAAAGCAGTAAAGATAAATGGACACAAAGTTAAAAAAAAATTCCATTTTATTGCTTCCAAATGTGTTATAAAATATATCAAATGTACATAAATACAAGGGAGGTCCCAAAAAGTGTGCAACATAAGGGCTACAGGGCTGCAGAAGCCTCTGACTGTCACGAGGCTCTCCCACGAGGCTGTCTCTACGCTGCACCGCTCTGTTGGATAGATTGATGAGGTCAACAGGGAAGTCAAAATCGACCAACCGCACAATGCGCCGACTGACGTTGACCTCTTCCAACAACCGCGCGTACATCATGCTCTCGACCTCGTGGGGGCGAATGCGAAGACTCAAATCATTCTCCAGGGTTGCCACTCGCCCAACAAGTTGATCAATACGTGCTTTGGCTCGATCGCCCTCTTCCTTCAAACGGGCAACCTCGGCCTTCAAGTCCGTAACCTCAGCCTTTAAGTTCGCATTCTCCGCTTCCACACCCGCCAGAACAGTCTTGAGGGCAGCGGTCTCCTCACGGTGCTCCCCTAAAGCAGCCAACCTGTCATCTAACCAGGCGATCTTCGCCTCCCTGTTGGAGATCACCTGGTCGCTGGTCCATAACCTTGACGATGGCAACGACCACCTTCGACTTCCGCACAAAAAACAAGCGAAGAACAAGTTAGAACTTCAGGAAATGAGAAAGTATGCAGAAGCCATCGCAAAGAATTATACCTCCCAAACTCTCCTCACGGGCCTCTCAGGCCTAGCCTCCAGACCTGGTCCAGACGGCGGTGAGCCAGGAGCGACGTCCTCTCGAGTTGAGCTGGCAGCAGCCTCCTCCAGAATCTCGTCCAAAAGCCCATCATCAGCGTCGTCCGTATCAATCGCAAGCTCCCCGGCTACAGCCTTCGCAACAACTACCAGAGGATCAAGCTCCACCATTGTCTCCACAGTAGAAGTCTGCAAGACCGGAGAGCCAACAGATGGCTCCTACGCCTCCACCACTGGCTCACAGGTGGGCTCCATAAAGGACTCCGTTTGCACCGCTTGAGGAGCCGCCTGGCCGTGGGCTGCGCCAGGATAATACTCTCTCCCCTGGCCACTGGCAAGTCTTCAAAGGATTTTTTCATGCCCGTGGTACTGCCGGGACCGCTGCAGATCCCGACAGCGACGTAATCGGGGCCCGATGATGACGAGGAAGGCATCTCTAACGCCATCCACTTAGGCAGCGGACCGATAAAGCCTTCATTTATGAGGCAGAGACGGATAAGCAGGCCCTTGAAGTCCTCCGGCAGCACCATCATCGCCTGCGACCTGGGCTTTTCAACTGGGGAAGGCGGTCCCCAGTTCACCGTCTTGGTCTCTGTCCTAAAGACCAAGAAGTCCCGTTTGAAGTCCACAATATGGTCTTTCACCAATTTGGTCAACCACTCTAAGGACACCGTCTCCGCCACAGACGGTATCCCAGTATATACATCCGGCACCTGGCCCCAGTCCTTCGCAAGGGGCCAGGTCGCCGCCATGCTCACAAAAAAGAACCGATTTTTTCAATTCTTGAGCGAATCATAAATGGCCGTATTTATTTTAATGCCAGGACGGGGGACAAGGGATATCCATTCGCCTCCCTGGTTTATTTTAAAGAGCCCCTTCACCATCGACATCGTCAACCTCTTAGAGTGCTTGCGAAGAAAAATATAGAGGGTGCAGATGTACCGTACGGCGTTGGCATGAAGTTGGGCAATTGGGACTCGTAGGGCTTGCAGGATTGACCGCAAGTCATCCGGCAAAGAAAGACGGAGACCGCTCCTCAGGTGGGCCTCGTATATCGTTATGTGCCCTGCTGGTGGAGAGAAAGCCCTGTCATCCTTGCCCGAGACCCTCCATGCAATATCCTTAGAGATATTGAACTGACCGCACAATGCTTTCACGTCACCCTCTCGAAGGACAGAGGTGATGTCGGCGACGGAGACCATGGCTGACAAAAAGGCTAGGGTTTCTTGGAGGAACGAAGGAAAGTCGAAGACAAAGAAAACGAAGCAAGGAAGCGTGGAGGAATATTCAAAACAATGAGGGAAACTTAAACGGCAAAATCTGAAATGCCATAAACCGCCTCAGAAAGAACGCCATCAGTCCTGCTGCGTGTCGCCTCCCTGATTGGCCATTCAAAAGGCAAATCTCTGACGCATTAATGGTCCGGATATCCGCCCAACCAAAAGAAAACGCGTGTCTACTTTTGGCCTGACAAGCCGGCTGATGGCCACGCATCAATCAGGGCTCACAGAAGGCCTTCCGAATTCTAACCAAATATGGTCAACAGTTCCGGTCAATATTTTTTTTTCGAAACTGATCAAAGACGATCAACTGCTCCGGTCAACATTCTTCTCCGAAACTAACCAAAGACGGTCAACAGCTCCGGTCAACATTCTTCTCCTGAACTGACCAAAGGCGGTCAACAGCTCCGGTCAACTTTCCTCTCCGCCTTTCATAGAATCCTCCGGAATCCTGAAACGATGAAGGACAGTGAGGGGCATCCCATCATGAATATACCGGAGGCTGAAATTCTATCCACCAACATGGGGGACTAGTAATGGGTATACTGTAATATAGGCTGGCTCACGGTCAAAGAGGGCCCAAATGGCCTGCTGGACGGTCAACTCAAATAACGGCCCAATAGGAGGCGAAGGCCCAAAACCTGAAAGGCCCAAGACGGTCAACGTTGGATATTAGCAGGCTACCAACTCGCATACAGACGGTTAACTCGAGCGTTGACCGGATGTACTATAGCAGCTGGCCCAAAAAGGCTTTAAACCTGCTACGGCCTAGGCCCAAATTCGCAGAATGACTCATGCACGAAAAGCAACGATCCTTTCATGATCATCTGCTTTCCTAAAAGTTAATCTTCTCCAAAAAGGCGGTAATGAAGTCAGCACCACCGTTGGAGTCAAAACGGTCACAAAGAGCTAAGACAATTTGAATATCCGTTATACTATTCAGCAGAAAAAGAATCGATCAAATCATGACTGTCAAAGCCCACCAACTCTGAGAAGACCACCATTGCCAGTCCAGGAAGAACACGGCACTTTATCCAGAGATGGTGGCTCTCCTGCTGTCCATAAAAGTTTGAGGTCTTCGTTCTGGAAGACACATGCATACTCAGACAAACAAGCTCACGAACAAACACGAAAGCTTACTCAGAAACAGAAGCTTTCTTGCTGACTCTCTAACTTGTCTTTCTGAGAACACTGAGAACCAGCTTCCTGAAAGACTTCCTCCAGTCTCACCCACGAACGCTTACAGAGCTTAAATAGAGGCTCATCTTCTCTTTCTCTCTATACAAGTGTTCGTCCTCCAATCCCACCAAAGGCCTCCGGATTCCAGGAGACCTTTTCGGCTTTCTGAGAATCGTTCCCTAAAACTTTCATACTTTCGGGACGTCGCTTCCTTACACTCTCTGTGAGCAGGAAACGAGAGCTCACATTCTCAACGAGCCAACACTCCCGGCCATCCTACCCTCTTTCTCTTTTGCTTTCTAGTTTACCTTCCTTGCTTAGAAGGCTTTTACTGACTTGAGCGTCGGAGTGTTTTCGGTGGGACAACATCCCACTGACACACTGACCTCTCGTTCACTTTAGTGGTGTGTAGGATTCAGACTCAGTGAACAGAGCCAGGTCGATCTATCCAGACAGATCCGAATCTGTTCGAAGTCGGATCCAGGTAGCATCAGGAGCGTTCTGTTATTTATAACCTA